>JAHLWY010002266.1:0-12831 GCA_020002185.1 Paraescarpia echinospica | reverse complement strand
TTTTAAACGTAAACAGTGTGTGTACCACAGTATTGGTACGCACGGAACAACAACAAATATAAATTTACTCTTTTGCAACACTCAGTAACGTTTGATGAAGATTTCCTCTCCTACTTAAGAGGTAATAACAACAATCTAAGTACTGTTTATGATACACATGATGACAAAAACGAACCACAAGTAATACGCTGCTCTTCCTATTATGACGTTAAAAAGTTCATCAATTTAACAACTAGAAATAATACCAGTTTTAGTATTCTAAGCTCAAACATTCAGACTATAAATGCAAAGTTATAAGTAATGAATTTCAAATACTCGTAGCGGACCTACGTAGACACAGTTTAAAATTTAGCGTAATATGTTTGCAAGAGACGTGGAAAGCTGATGATGACGATTTTTCTCAATTTTGTTTAGATGGATATGATTCTATAACACACGGAAAAAATGCAACCACAAAGGAGGGTTACTTACTTATATATATATATATATATATATATGTGTGTGTATATATATATATATATATATACATACAATGTCGTATATAATATACAATGTCGTTACCTAGTTATACATGTCATAACAAATATATTCCAAAAATAGTTGTATTTTGGTTATTACAAAATTTAACATTATACAACAGAACAATATCAAGGAATGCATGCAACAAATCACGTGCTTCAGTGCACGAACTTCTTTTTGCGAGCCAGTGCGTTGTATAATGTGACAATTGTTGCGGAACGAACTGAGCGCTACATAAGGAAGTCGATCGCCGCACAACGTTGTTCCGGCAGCACTTGATCCTGTCTGCAAGGAACACGTTTCGTTTATTGAGTTTTAACAAGATTTAACAAGATTGCCACCCAGAGAATTAACTCTAGGTGGCAGGTGGACAAGGAAGCCCTTTGGCTTATCGAGAGTCCGACCCTTTTATCTATGTGTATCCCGCCCGTCTGAGGTATGTGTCGATTTTATTTTTAAACATATTAACGCTACTAGCACCCACACAATCAGCAGGTAATCTGTTCCATTCATTTACAGTCCTTTGTGAAAATGAAAACTTTCTTATATCTAATCTACTCTGCTCCTTTGCCAATGTAAGTTCATGTCCTCTAGTCCTTCTATCTTTCTTAACTGAGAAAAAAATATTTCTATCAATATTTTCATAACCCTTCAATATTTTAAACACTTCTATCTGATCTCCTCTCAACCTCCTGGTCTCTACTGTTGTTAAACCGCATTTTTAGGCGTATTTCGTAACTAAGATCCCTCAGTTTTGGTATCATTTTAGTTGCTCTCCTCTGCACTCTTTCTAGCATATCTATGTCCTTCCTGCGATATGGCCTCCACACTTAAATACAATATTCTAAATGAGGCCTAACTATTGTTTTGTACAGCGGTATTATTAGCTCTTTTTCCTTATACGTTATGTTTCGCCTAATTAATCCAAAGATTTAATTTCCTTGAAGTTGCACCCTGCACTGCTCTTGAAAACTCATATCAGCACTCCAATGGTTAACCCTAAGTCCTTTCTTTTACAGTAGTACTTAGTACAGTTCCCCCCATTGAGTATTCTACATATTCGTTCCCATGTCCTGTGTGAAGGCATTTACATTTCCCAAAATTGAACAACATTTGCCACTTTTCAGACCATTTGATCAACCTGTCTAGATCATCTTGTAAATGCTGTCTATCCCATCACTTTTAATCCTTCTAAACATTTTTGTATCATCTGCAAATGTCAACACCTTGCTAGCTATATCATCGTCCAAATCGTTTATATATATATATATATTAAGAATAATATAGGTCCCAGTACTGATCCCTGTGGAACCCCACTCAAAACTGATTTCCAGTTTGAAGCCTCCCCATCGACAACTACCGTTTTCTCTGTCAATCAGCCATTTTTCTATCCAGTTAATTATACCATTTCCTATGCCATTAGCCTTTAGTTTAAGCAGTATCTTTGATGTGGTACTTGTCGAAAGCTTTCTGAAAATCTAAGTAGACGATATCTACTGGTGATCCCTCATCTACCCACTCTAGTGATGTTCCTCTCCCCAAAACATAACATATTTGTGCTATATGACCTCGCTTTAAAAACATGTTGAGATGGGTTTATCAAGTTTTGTTTTTATCAACAGCAACTCATGTGATCTTTAACACTCATCTCTTCTAACAATTTACAAATCACTGATGTTAAACCTACCTCGGGTCTATAGTTATCTTTACTTGTTTCTCGAACTCTTTTTGAATAACGGTATAATGTTTGCTTCTTTCCCATTCTAAAGAACCACTCTTCTAATGACAAGTTGAAAACTGTTGCAAGCGGTATGCTAATTTATTCTACAATTTCCAATAGTAGTTTGGGTGGAATACCATCCACTCCAGGTGATTTATTATCCTTCATAGCCCTTATTTTCTTAGCTACCATTTCCCGGGTTACAATTAATTGTCCTAAATAGTCTGAATCTGCCCCCTTGAACTTAGCTTCTGGTACTGGCAGTGAACTAATATCTTCCCTGGTAAACACTGAACTAAAGTACTCATTCAGGTCTTCTGCCACTAAGAATCCCTCTGATATTATATTTCCAGCACTATCTTCTAGAGACCGACTCTTTATTCTGAACTTTCTGTTTGCTTCTGAACATACGTGCATAAAAACTTTTGCTGTCATGTTTTATATTACTAGCTAATTTATGTTCATAGCTTCTCTTTTAATTTCTAATTTCAGCTGTAGCTTGGTTTAGTGCTTCTTTATAAATGTTGTAGTCTTCGTCATTTCCAGTACGTATATATGACTTCCACATCATTTGTTTATACTTACTTTTTCTAATGGCTTCTTTCGATAACTGTTTCTTTTTGGACCGTTTCCCGTGTTTTTAAGGGAACAAATTTGACGATGATGCATTCAATTTCACTCTTTAAGATATTCCAGCATTCTGTTGCTGTCTTATTCTTCAGTGTGTTATTCCAGTCTATCTCTGCTAAATATTTCCTTCTACCTTCCTTTTGTGAATATTTCTCCTATACTGCTTTTACTATTCTTTCTTGGATTTTACTTTGATGGTAAATGTATCTGGTTGTGATCAAGCACCCCTTAAGTGGTTCGCCATATCTTGACATTGTCAACTAATCTATCTCTGTGAGGGACAAACCATGTCTAACACATTCTTTCACCCCTGGCTGTCTTGTAGCATTACGTTGAGAAAGGAATGTATCTTGAACTAAAATTCAAAAACTTGTGGTCCTCACTCCCATACCTGTAGAGATTTCCCATTGTATATGCCGTGGTTAAAATCCCTCTTACAATAATAACATATACAGTCCCGTTTGTTTACTTCCCTTGTAGTGTTTTGTATTTTTCATTCTCTTCTATGCTTATGTTTGGACTTCGATAAACTAACCCAACTGTTAACGTTGAGTTTCCTGTAACTATGTTACACCAAACAGCTTCTTCGCAATCTGCTTCTCTTTCTAATTTTATTTCATAAGTCTGAATAGATTCTTTAATATATAAAATAACTCCACCTCCCTTTCTTCCTATTCTATCTTTTCTAAACATTACATATCCTGTCAGTCCCAATTCAGCATCTGATGTATCGGTGGTGGTCCAGGATTCGGTTATACCTATTATATGAGGGTCAATATCTTCTACCATAATGTTTAGTTCATTTCTTTTGTTTACTATACTCCTTGCATTTAAACAAACACATTTATATCCAGCTTCAGAAGAGTTTTCCACACTGTTATTTGCTGATTTATTTGTGCTGTCTTTATTTATGCCTCCATTTTTAGGCTTTTCTCTGAGTCCCCCCTGCGAATCTAGTTTAAATAGATACAACCTGTCCCACTGTCAACAGATCGCAGCAGGTTCTCTGAGAAAACTGCTGCCCCCTTTCCACTAAGATGGAGGCCATCTCTCATGTACATATCTTCCCTCCCAACAAAGTATCCCCATAAATATGTGAATCCCACCCCCTCTTCGTCACACATCTGCTCAACTAGTGCGTTGATCGCCATCCTTTTACAGTTTCTATACGTTGCCCCCCTTCCTCCCATTACTGGCAAAATTCCTGACAGAATAACCTGTTCAATTCTCGTCTTCTGTAGCTTCCTCACTAACTGTTTATACTTCTGTACTATCGCAGTTGTTCCCTCTCTGTCTGCATTATTTGTTCCTACATGTACCAGTATAGACCCCAATTCAAGCAAGTCAACATCCATCCATCTGATCGACACAATCAGCAGGAAGTTCCAACTTTCGGGGTAAGTTTGACTGGTTTCAGGAAATATAAAAGTGTTGGCCTTACGCTATACTACGGTTGCGTTGATGACTTTACCGCTAAGACAATCGTGTCAATAGTTACGAAAACCTAAATAGAGTTTTTAACCTCACCAACTCAAGACTATCTATATGCTGCTATAGACCCCTGTAGGTAGTCAATAAAACATTGCTGTCGTATATACTGCTTGTTCTGCGGCTCAATCACGCGACCAGAAAGCAGCTGCGGCAGGAGGCAATAATATGATGAGTTTGAGAAACCACCAAAGCGTGTGTTCATGACATGATACACATTTACCAGTAACCAACGGCTTTTGTCACACGTGTCTTTCCATAATGCAACGCTAAGTAAATGGAACTGCCTAAGTTTCGAAGTAAATTTCAAGAAATAAAACGTGGTGTAAAACAAGGGTGTGTCCTATCACCCGATCTTTTTTCATTATACAGTGAGATCATCTTACGTACATTAGAAGACATGCCAGGAATTCAAGTCGGGGGATACAACATGAATCATTTACGATATGCAGACGACACGGTACTGATTGACGAGAACGAAATAGATCTACAACAGATGCTAGAGACAGTAATAAGGGAAAGTGAAAAAAGGTCTGTCCCTGAACAAAACAAAAACAGAAATCATGGTCATCTCAAAGAAAAATTACACTCCAACACGCAACATGGTAGCATATGGCACTGTTTTGATGCAAGTCCGAACGTTTAACTATCTGGGATCACTAATAACATCCGACGGTCGATGCAACGATGAGATCAAGAGACGAATTGCTCAAGCCAAAACAGAACAAATAAAACTATATTAATTGAAATGAGAAACGTGTACTGCAATGCTACATAGACCCCATATTGCTATATGGATGTGAATCCTGGACAATAACCAAAGGTTCACAAAACCATAGAAGCCACTGAAATGTGGTTCTTAAGAAGAATGCTGCGAGTGCCATGAAGTCATCCTTAAGACAGCCAAATCAAAAAGAAATATCATCAACAAAGTTAGAACATAACAAGCACGATTTATAGGGCATGTCATGAGAAAGAAAAAGTTTGAACATATAGTGACAACAGGGAAGATAGAAGGAAAAAGATCCAGAGGACGCCAGATAATAAAAATAATAGATAGTCTCTCAACATGGTGTGGAAGGAGCACAACATAACTGCTACAAACGACCGTGCGGTTTGGAGGGCCATGACCGCCAACGCCTGTGACAGACATGGCACATAGAAGAAGAAGATATATAAGCAAATTTAAGCCTACAGTCTTTTCAAAATGTCGCAATGCTAACTATACTAAATAGTTGTGCACGAAACATAGACGCTTTTATACTTACGTGGAACATCAATGTTCGTGCCAACTTGAGAATAAACTGCAAAAGTTGTGCTATAGCACATAAACTGACGTCAATGCTTTGAGCTTAAACGGGGCAGTTAGTCGAAACTATTATTATTAATTTTGGTAAAACACTTTAGATTTTGTGGAACAATTAAATAAGAACACAGTGATACGGCAACTTTTAACGATGTGCCATTTGGACCAGTACTTACATCCATGTTATGGCCTTATAAACCGAAAGGTATTGATTTGTATTTTTTGGAACGCCTCGTGCGCAATTAGGGTGTGGTCACATACAGCTTCGAAGGTCATGATATAATGTAGACAGAACTAAATCAACCACGGCTATTCCAGCAAATGTCAGGCTTTCATTTGATATCCCACTTATATGTATCGGTGGTGGCTACGCGCCGATTTTAGTCCTTTGGGCCGAAGGTCCGGCTACTTTAAATAAACAGTTTTGATCTCTGGTTGAAAACAAGTTTCCTGGCTTCCTTCAGAGTCAGCAGAAAACATTGACCTCCAATTATGAACTATATTCGTGGTTGGTATTGGACATATATTGGTATCTTCGATGGGATTTCCGTTGTAGAAGCTACCACGTTTGTACAGGAAAGTAAGACAAGCATCTGTCATTTAGCTGTTGCACCTAGAAGAAAAGGCAATAATTTAATTCAAGAACTGCACATTAACTAAGTTTGTAATGGTACATGTTAATAACATGCACAATATAGCAAGGGTTATGATAGTAAATAGTGACTGAATAACGTAAACTGTAAACTTATATTGTATTGGTTTACCTAATTTAAGGTTTCAGAAGTTTTCTGTCCTTACATTTTCACTGTTGAATTTATCTGCTTCCTTCTTCTACAAAAGTTCTGGCTATTCTTTTTTGTTCACTTAAAACATTCCCACATTTGCTTTTCTTGAAATATTTTGTCCACTCCTGCTGCTAACTTTGTATTCAGCAGATACCCCACTTGACTAAGTGTTCTCTCTGATTGAGTTAGTGACATCCTGGCCCAAGAGTATTACCTCTAAAATAAACAAGACGTATACAGCGTAAACATTTCTCTCTGAGTTGTTGAACTTCTTTCACTACCCATCAACCTACAACACTGTGTCCATCAAACCACCCGACACAAACAATAGCCAGAAGTGGGTCCTTACAACGTATCCAATTACAATCAGAATGTCTCCAAGCAGTGGTACTTGAAACGATATGCAGACATAGCGGAGCATGTGTCTGTCACGCGTGGGTGGTTTTCCTCGTTTGTTTCTTCCTCAGCTTAGTAGCAGTCCTTTGCTACCTCGTGGACTGGTGTGGGCACATAATAGTTCTACTCATGAAGACACTGACTGTTACTTTAACTGTCATTTATCTTAGTACACCGTCTCGAATGTTGGCAGGGACGTTTGGTAATGATCGGGGTATGTGACATCTGAATGCTCATATTGTTTGGTGATGTTCTGCTGGTGTGCGCATTTACGGGGAAAATTGATATGGTACATCAGTAAAACACACGATCGCGGTTTGTTTTTGTTCGTTTAATGAAGACACTTGTCAGTTGTGGACTTTTGGTGTGAACTTATATCTTACTGCTTAGACGATTAGCGTTCACACAAGCGATACATAATGCATGTATTCTTTGGACAAAACGCAATCATTTAAAATGGTAGTCTTAATTTATCATTACGTTTTGCTCAAATATTCACCTACACACGCGCGCCGCGCTCAGTCACAATAGATTGCACTATACTCAGTGAAGATCGGACTGCGGTCATCTGTTGGAGGGTATCGTGATAATTATTTCTTCTAAACAAACATTCCTACCAACAGATGTTAAGCGTAGAAATGAGAGTCTGTAATTGACCGCAATAATGTCAATACCAATGTGATTGGCAACACATACATCATGTTTGCATTACAGATGAAAACAACGTGAGGTTTCGGGATAAATCGCAGTATTACATTGTATTCAGGACATAAGTACAATGAGTTATCTGAATATCCATACAATTACTATTATAATAGGCAGGTGAAGTGGTAAAAAAGTATTTAATGAATAACGCATTTTGTGTATAAAAGAACTCAAATATGCAGACAGGTCTAGCACTAGCTACATCCTGCAGTACGTGGACGAGGTCTGTGTGAAAGACAACAGGTAAAATGGATAGCCTCACATTAGAGTTATAAGTGAGAGACAAGGGTGTGTTGTCGAAATGATTGACGGAAGAACAAAATAAATCGAAGGTACTGTCGAGGACAACCTCACTACGAATATAAAAAAATCAATTGTACAGCTAAATAACACCAAAGGAAAGGGAAAGGGATATTGAGGTAGATTCATGGGTGACATCATCCAAAGGACTAGAAGAAGAACAATCCAAACTACGAAACATTAAACTTAGATCTAATAAACAGTGCCAGCTCACTACCCGTGCGGAACTTGTGGAAAGATTTTCGTGCCGACATTTGTCTCATCTACAACATGCAGATCCACCGCACTCATTAAGAAACTAACTATCATTAAAGATATGATGTGATGGTCATCATTCTGCCAATAGACAAGAGATTAATTAGCAAACACGTTGTGTGATTAATATATTTCGACACACAATATTACGACATTAATTAAGTTCCCATGCTTGCAAAGATAGACCAGTCAGCCTTCGTCAAATGGGAATGAACTGATGCACATCACTAACGTAATTGTAACATAATATTACAACATTTCCTTTCAGGTATAAACACGATTCAAGATGATAAACAAACAGGCAAGACCATATGCGGTATGCTACATCATCTTAGTGATGATGATTGCAGAAGTGCCAGCACCAACAAACACAACTACTACAGCTCCAACAAACACAACTACTACAGCACCAACAAACACAACTACTACACCACCAACAAACACAACAACAACAGCACCAACAACCACATCTACTACAGCACCAACAAACACAGCAACTGAAGCAACAACACCAACAACAACATCTACTACAGCACCAACAAACACAACTACTACAGCACCAACAACCACAACTACTACAGCACCAACAACCACAACTACTACAGCACCAACAACCACAACTACTACAGCACCAACAAACACAACTACTAGAGCACCAACAACCACAACTACTACAGCACCAACAAACACAACTACTACAGCACCAACAACCACAACTACTACAGCACCAACAAACACAACTACTACAGCACCAACAACCACAACTATTACAGCACCAACAACCACAACTACTACAGCACCAACAACCACAACTACTACAGCACCAACAAACACAACTACTACAACACCAACAACCACAATTACTACAGCACCAACAACCACAACTACTACAGCACCAACAAACACAACTACTACAGCACCAACAACCACAACTACTACAGCACCAACAAACACAACTAATACAGCACCAACAACCACAACTACTACAGCACCAACAAACACAACTACTACAGCACCAACAAACACAACTACTACAGCACCAACAACCACAACTACTAGAGCACCAACAAACACAACTACTACAGCACCAACAAACACAACTACTACAGCACCAACAACCACAACTACTACAGCACCAACAAACACAACTACTACAGCACCAACAACCACAACTATTACAGCACCAACAACCACAACTACTACAGCACCAACAACCACAACTACTACAGCACCAACAAACACAACTACTAGAGCACCAACAACCACAACTACTACAGCAACAACAAACACAACAACTACAGCACCAACAACCACAACTTCTACAGCACCAACAAACACAACTACTACAACACCACCAACCACAACTACTACAGCACCAACAACCACAACTACTACAGCACCAACAAACACAACTACTACAGCACCAACAAACACAACTACTACAGCACCAACAACCACAACTACTACAACACCAACAACCATATCTACTACAGCACGAACAAACACAACTACTACAGCACCAACAACCACAGCTACTAGAGCACCAACAAACACAACTACTACAGCACAAACAACCACAGCTACTACAGCACCAACAAACACAACTATTACAACACCAACAAACACAACTACTACAGCACCAACAACCACAGCTACTACAGCACCAACAAACACAACTACTACAGCACCAAAAACCACAACTACTACAGCACCAACAACCACAGCTACTACAGCACCAACAAACACAACTACTACAGCACCAAAAACCACAACTACTACAGCACCAACAAACACAACTACTACAGCACCAACAACCACAGCTACTACAGCACCAACAAACACAACTACTACAGCACCAAAAACCACAACTACTACAGCACCAACAACCACAGCTACTACAGCACCAACAAACACAACTACTACAGCACCAAAAACCACAACTACTACAGCACCAAAAACCACAACTACTACAGCACCAACAAACACAACTACTAGAGCACCAACAACCACAACTACTACAGCACCAACAAACACAACTACTACTGCACCAACAACCACAACTACTACAGCACCAACCAACACAACTACTACAGCACCAACAACCACAACTACTACAGCACCAACAACCACAACTACTACAGCACCAACAACCACAACTACTACAGCACCAACAAACACAACTACTAGAGCACCAACAACCACAACTACTACAGCAATAACCACAACTACTATCGCAATTCTAACAACCACAAATAACTACAGCACTAACAACTACAAACTTCTATGGTGCACCCTCAACAAACACAACTACTACAACACCAACAACTACAACTACTACTATACTCCAAATAACTACAACTACTACAGCACTCAACAAACACAACTACTACAGCACCAACAACCACAACTACTTACTAAAAGCAATTCAACAAACACAACTAATACAGCACCAACAACCACAACTACTACAGCACCAAATAAAACACAAATCCTCCACTATTGTGCAATTCAACAAGTCACAACTACAGCAACAACAACCACAGCTACTACAGCACCAACAAACACAACTATTACAACACCAACAAACACAACTACTACAGCACCAACAACCACAGCTACTACAGCACCAACAAACACAACTACTACAGCACCAAAAACCACAACTACTACAGCACCAACAACCACAGCTACTACAGCACCAACAAACACAACTACTACAGCACCAACAACCACAACTACTACAGCACCAACAACCACAACTACTACAGCACCAACAAACACAACTACTACAGCACCAACAACCACAACTACTACAGCACCAACAAACACAACTACTACATCACCAACAAACACAACTACTACAGCACCAACAACCACAACTGCTACAGCACCAACAAACACAACTACTACAACACCACCAACCACAACTACTACAGCACCAACAACCACAACTACTACAGCACCAACAAACACAACTACTACAGCATCAACAAACACAACTACTACAGCACCAACAACCACAACTACTACAACACCAACAACCATATCTACTACAGCACGAACAAACACAACTACTACAGCACCAACAACCACAGCTACTAGAGCACCAACAAACACAACTACTACAGCACAAACAACCACAGCTACTACAGCACCAAAAAACACAACTATTACAACACCAACAAACACAACTACTACAGCACCAACAACCACAGCTACTACAGCACCAACAAACACAACTACTACAGCACCAAAAACCACAACTACTACAGCACCAACAACCACAGCTACTACAGCACCAACAAACACAACTACTACAGCACTAAAAACCACAACTACTACAGCACCAACAAACACAACTACTAGAGCACCAACAACCACAACTACTACAGCACCAACAAACACAACTACTACTGCACCAACAACCACAACTACTACAGCACCAACAACCACAACTACTACAGCACCAACAAACACAACTACTAGAGCACCAACAACCACAACTACTACAGCACCAACAAACACAACTACTACTGCACCAACACCCACAACAACTACAGCACCAACAAACACAACTACTACAGCACCAACAACCACAACTACTAGAGCACCAACAACCACAACTACTACAGCACCAACAAACACAACTACTACAGCACCAACAAACACAACTACTAGAGCACCAAAAACCACAACTACTACAGCACCAACAACCACAACAACTACAGCACCAACAACCACAACTTCTACAGCACCAACAAACACAACTACTACAACACCAACAACCACAACTACTACAGCACCAACAACCACAACTACTACAGCACCAACAAACACAACTACTACAGCACCAACAACCACAACTACTACAGCACCAACAAACACAACTAATACAGCACCAACAACCACAACTACTACAGCTCCAATAAACACAACTACTACAGCACCAACAAACACAACTACTACAGCACCAACAACCACAACTACTACAGCACCAACAAACACAACTACTACAGCACCAACAACCACAACTACTACAGCACCAACAAACACAACTACTACAGCACCAACAACCACAACTTCTACAGCACCAACAAACACAACTACTACAACACCAACAACCACAACTACTACAACACCAACAACCACAGCTACTACAGCACCAACAAACACAACTACTACAGCACCAACAACCACAACTACTACAGCACCAACAAACACAACTACTACAGCACCAACAACCACAACTACTACAGCACCAACAAACACAACTACTACAGCACCAACAACCACAACTACTACAGCACCAACAAACACAACTACTACATCACCAACAAACACAACTACTACAGCACCAACAACCACAACTACTACAGCACCAACAACCACAACTACTACAGCACCAACAAACACAACTACTAGAGCACCAACAACCACAACTACTACAGCACCAACAACCACAACAACTACAGCACCAACAACCACAACTTCTACAGCACCAACAAACACAACTACTACAACACCAACAACCACAACTACTACAGCATCAACAACCACAACTACTACAGCACCAACAAACACAACTACTACAGCACCAACAACCACAACTACTACAACACCAACAAACACAACTACTACAGCACCAACAACCACAACTACCCAAGCACCAACAAACACAACTACTACAACACCAACAACCACAACTACTACAGCACCAACAACCACAA
>JAHLWY010002265.1:0-5000 GCA_020002185.1 Paraescarpia echinospica | reverse complement strand
ACCAGACTTGCCCTCCAATAGATACTCGTTAGCGATTTTAAAGTGTACTATTCCAATTACGATTTCGGAAAGAGAGCCCGTATTGTTATTTTTCGCTTCACCTCCCTCGTGCCAGGAGGGTAATTTACGCGCCTGCTGCCTTCTTTGATGTGGTAGCCGTTTCTCATGCCTCCCTCTCCGAACGAACCCTGATTCCCACCCGTTACGACCGTGGTAGGCATATCACGTACCACTGAAAGTTGATAGGGCGGATTAATTGAAAGATACGTCGCCGGCTCGAGGCCATGCGATCAGCCCAAAGTTAATCCAGAGTCACCAATCGGACGGTCCGCCGCGGAACGACGAACCGATTGGTTTTGATCTAATAAAGCGTTCTTCTGCTCGCGGTCGGAACCGATTTGCATGTATTAGCTCTAGAATTACTGGCTATTATCCAAGCAGGGATGAACGATCCAATAAAAGAGGACCGATTTAATGAGCTATCTGGCGGTTTCACCGTGTCGAGGTATGTACTTAGACATGCATGGCTTAATCTTTGAGACAAGACATAACCACTGGCAGGATCAACCAGGTTGTGCCGCCGCCGACGGCGCACGCCACTGCCATTTGGCGCGTCGTCGCTGCTGACAAGTGACGCCGGGCACACGGGCCCGGCTCGCATTGCAAATTGGTTCTCCGACGACCGATCTGTCGATCGACTCGGTCCTCCGTCCTTACTTCCGACAGCCGTCCCTGACGTCGACGCCTCGTCAGTGCTGCCTACGTGCCGCGGTAAAGCTCGCTCGGACTTTCGACGGCCGGTCGACAGCGCCGCCTGCCACGCGCCGTTCGAGTCCTCCCGCCCGAGGTCGAATCCAGACAAGACCGTCAGGTCGGTATCACGATTCACTCCGTCCGACATGTTCCACGAGACCGTTCCACCGGCTTCCTCTCCCTAGCAAGGAGAGACCCATTCCGACGCGACTGTCTGCCCTTCTGAACACGAGTCTGCAGCCTAATATCGGCAAACCGTCCCAAAGAGAACGAGGAGAGAACAGAATTTTTCATTTCTGCGCCAATGGCCGGCGACCAACCGCTCTCCACATATATAGAAAGGGCGAGAACCTATACGACAAGACACCTTTGAAATTACATCGATCGACATTTCTTTCGCACAAGACTCAACGACTCCTTTAAACGTAAACGGGAACACTGGAGGCCATCCGCATTCACACCGACCGAGTAATCTGAATCCCATTGCACCAATGGCGTTTATCAGAATCGACATTCGGGACTTAGCCGATTTTCGGTACGACTTTTCAAAATACGCGAAAAATCTCGATTCGACACATCGGAACGAGGACTACGGGTCGGGCGCGACTCGGCGGCGCGAACACGGAGCAGAAGACCGCGTCTCGGTAAGCTCATTGGGATGTGATGCTATAGAAAATTTCATGCCGATCCCCGTAGACTAACTGACTTTATAGTCAAATTTCCGACATTTTTTACCGTCACTCACGCCAATCGGTGATACTTCCGAATATCGGGATGCGGTTTGGAAGCGTACGCTTGCCCTCGGCGGCTTTGAACACGGAGCAGCAGACAGCATCTCGATAGCTCGATCGGTCGTGATTCTATTGCAAATTATACATATCTCCCGTATTTTAGCAGCATTTTGAATTTCAGATTCGGTGATACCGAATATCGGGATGCGGTTTGAAGCGTCAAAGCTTGCCCTCGGCAGCGCGAACACGGAGCAGAAGACCGCGTCTCGATAGCTCGACGGGACATGATGCTATAGAAATTTCACATGCCGATCCCGTAGACTAACTGACTTTACTTAGTCAAATTTCCGACATTTTTGCAAATCACTCACGCACCGGTGATACTTCGAATATCGGGATGCGGTTTGGAAACGTACCTTTACCCTCGGCGGCGCGAACACGGAGCAGAAGACCGCGTCTCGATAGCTCGACGGGATGTGATGCTTACAGAAAATTTCACATGCCGATCCCCGTAAGACTAGCGGTGACTTCGGAATATCTTTGCGAGTCAAATTTCCGACATTTTTATGCCCGAAATCACTCACGCAATCGGTGATACTTCGAATATCAGGATGCGGATTGAAGCGTACGGTTGCCCTCGGCGGCGCGAACACGGGAGCGAAGACAGCATCTCGATAGCTCGATCGTGGTCTATAGAAAATTTCACATGCCGATCCCCCGTAGACTAACCGACTTTATTTCAAATTTCCGACATTTTTACCAAATCATTTCACTTAATCGGTGATACTGCGAATATCGGGATGCGGTTTGAAGCGTACGCGCCCTCGGCGGCGCGAACACGGAGCAGAAGACCGCGTCTCGATAGCCGGAAGGATGTGATGCTATAGAAAATTTCACATGCCGATCCCCGTAGACTAACTGACTTTACTTAGTCAAATTTCCGACATTTTTACCAAATCACCACGCAATCGGTGATACTTCGAATATCGGGATGCGGATTGAAGCGTACGGCTTACCCTCGGCGGCGCGAACACGGAGCAGGAAAGACGCGTCTCGATAGCTCGACGGGATGTGATGCTATAGAAAATTTACATGCCGATCCCCGTAGTATGACTTTACTTATCAGACATTTTTACCAAATGCCTACGCAATCGGTGATACTGCGAATATCGGGATGGTTTGAAGGTACGCTTGCCCTCGGCGGCGCGAACACGGAGCAGCAGACAGCATCTCATTAATCGACAGGGCAATGATGCTATACAAAATTTCACATGCCGATCGCAAAATAGATTAACTGACTTTTGCCAGTCAAATTTCAGAGCATTTTTCGTCACTCCACGCAATCGGTGATAGCTGAATATCGGGATGGATTTAGGCGTACGATTTGCCCTCGCCAGCGCAGAGGCACGGGCAGAAGACCGCTGCGTCTCGATAGCTCGACGGGACGTGATAACTTATAGAGACATTACGCATGCCGATCCCACATGGAGCTAACTGACTTTGCCAGTCAAATTTCCGACATTTTTGCGAAATCACTCACGCAATCGGTGATACTTCGAATATCGGGATGGTTTGAAGCGTCGCGCTTGCCTCGGCAGCGCGAACACGGAAACAAAGACCGCGTCTCGATAGCTCGATGGGGACGTGATGCTATGAAAATTTCATTCCGATCCCCGTAGATTAACCAACTGACTTTACTTAGTCAAATTTCCGACATTTTTACCAAATCCTCACGCAATCGGTGATACTTCGAATATCGGGATGCGGTTTGAAGCGATGCTGCTTGCCTCGGCAGCGCGAACACGGAACAGAAGACCGCGTCTCGATAGCTCAATGGGACGTGATACTATAGAAATTTCATGCCGATCCCCGTAGATTAACTGGCTTTACTTGAGTCAAATTTCCGACATTTTTACCAAATCACTCACGCAATCGGTGATACTTCGAGATATCAGGATGGGGTTTGAAGCGTACGCTTGCCCTCGGCGAGCGCGAATACGGAGCAGAAGACCGCGTCTCGATAGCTCGATGGGTCGTGATGCTATGGGAAAATTAACGTCAGCGCGGGTAAACGGCGGGAGTAAAAATAATTTCTTACCAAATCATTCACACCAATCGGTGATACTTCGAATATCGGGATGCGGTTTTGACGATACGCTTGCCCTCGGCAGCGCGAACACGGAGCAAGAAGACCGCGTCGATAGCTCGGCTGGGATGTGATGCTATGAAAATTTCATGCGATCCCCGTAGACTAACTGGCTTTACTTAGTCAAATTTCCGACATTTTACCAAATCACTCACGCAATCGGTGATACTTCCGGAATATCGGGATGCGGATTGAAGCGTACGGTTGCCCTCGGCAGCGCGAACGGAGCAGAAGACCGCGTCTCGATAATCGGCAGGATGTGATGCTATAGAAATTTCACATGCCGATCCCCGTAGACTAACTGACTTTACTTAGTCAAATTTCCGACATTTTACTGCCAAATCCTCCCGCACCAATCGGTGATACTTCGAATATCGGGATGCGGTTTTGGAAGCGTACGCTTGCCCTCGGCGGCGCGAACACGGGCAACAGACAGCATCTCGATAGCTCGATCGGTCGTGATTCTATTGCAAAATTATACATGCCGATCTCCCGTATTTTAGCAGCATTTGCAAAATTTCAGATTCGGTGATACTGCGAGATATCGGGATGCGGTTTGGAAGCGTGCGCTTGCCCTCGGCAGCGCGAACACAGAGCAGAAGACCACGTCTCGATAGCTCGACGAGACGTGATGATGCTATACAAAATTTCACATGCCGATCCCCGTAGATTAACGGCTTTTACTTAGTCAAATTTCCGACATTTTTTACCAAATCACTCACACAATCGGTGATAGCTTCCAGATATCGGGATGCGGATTGAAGCGTACAGTTTGCCCTCGCCGGCGCGAACACGAACCAGAAGACCGCGTCTCGATAGCTCGACGGGACGTGATGCTATGGGAACATTACGCATGCCGTCCCCGTAGGCTAGCGGCTTTACTTAGTCAAATTTCCGACATTTTTACCCGTCACTCACGCAATCGGTGATAGCTGAATATCGGGATGGGTTTGGAAGCGTGCGCTTGCCCTCGGCGAGCGCGAACACGGAACAAAAGACCGCGTCTCGTGCTCGATAAGGACGTGATGCTATAGAAAATTTCACATACCGATCCCCGTAGATTAACTGACTTTACTTAGTCAAATTTCCGACATTTTACCGTCACTCACGCAATCGGTGATGATACTTCGAATATCGGGATGCGGTTTGGAAGCGTACGCTTGCCCTCGGCAGCGCGAATACGGAGCAGAAGACCGCGTCTCGATAACTCGATAAGGTCGTGCTGTGGGGAAAATTACTGAAATAGCGCGGGTAAACGGCGGGGTAAATAATTTCTTACCAAATCATTCCACGCAATCGGTGATAAACTGAATATCGGGATGCGGTTTGAAGCGTACGCTTGCCCTCGGCAGCGCGAACACACGGAGCAA
>JAHLWY010002264.1:0-12842 GCA_020002185.1 Paraescarpia echinospica | reverse complement strand
CACCCCACCCCATTTTACGTAACTTTTGTGTGCATATATAATATATACTTATGTATTTTAAGCGCCTCCGAATGAATTTATCTAGATTTACAGGGCTATATAAGTGTACTTGATTATTTATTATTACGTTTGAATGGTTCATTTCTTACCAACTGAACCCAAGCCTGCCATTCCCTGGTGACGTTACTCGACCCGTGACAGGAATCATCTGGTGACATCACTGAACCAATGTGCCATGTATGTATGTACATTCACATAGGACACAGCAGGTCCGACAATACAATGTAACTTACGCACTGTACACACTGCCTTTTCGGGCGTTTCTCACACGCCCGACCGGGAAGCAACTCCGGCCGCTGGGAGCAAGATCCAGTGATAGAGACCATCACTCTGTAAGTTCACGCCAGGTTACACATTTATCCTCTGTGTGGGACCTTTTACTCCCCCTGGCATTGACACCAGATAGAAGGGACCAAATGCTATTCGTGTAACTTCCGAAAGACACAGGCAACAGGCAAAGACAGGTGAACGAAATTGCCCAAGTTTCGAAACGGTGGCTGGTGGAATAGAACCAACGTCCCCTCGATCGACAGTCCGGCGCTCTACCGCGCGACCACCGCTCCCCACGTATGTGCCATGTTAATATATCATCTTTACCACTTAACGTTAATTATACAAACCTCAAAACACTCGCACTTGATTGGGTGCAACACAGACTTTGGTACTGACAAGTCCGTGCTCATGACGGGGCCCTGATCATCTCCGTGCGTCCAAATAAAATCGTTTGGAGATGGGATTTCGGGGCATGGAGTTGTGTCAAGATTCCAAACTTCCAAACCACGGTGGGCGCGCGGGATCGTTTGCCGCAGTACATCAGGAGTAGATGGAAGCCGCTCTGATCGTGTTTGGTTATTTAAAAAACCCATCTTAGCTTCTTCACCTTCAATATCTGGGTGTGGACCTGCATTCATAATCATATTGTTATTTTTACCGCAGTTTACAGTGTTTGCTCTTTCTGTTCTGTAGTCAGACTCATCATCGTTCTGTATCATAAAACAGTTTGCCCGGTCATCTGCATATTTGATCATACAAACATGTTCATGGTGAGATATGCAACCAGGAGAGTATAGGATATAGAATACAGGCAACAGAACTCAGCCTCGTGGGTGACAATGTTTGTGATGATAGTATCAGATGTATCAGATGTGCAGATGTCGATCTGCAACAGAGAAAAAATTGTTTATCCAGAATGTAATTTAGGGATGTACTCTCAAATCTGACAGCTTCTCTTGGAGAATCGTTGGTCATTGGTTTGACTTTACTAAATGCAACGGTGTAATCAATAAACAACAGTATTCTCACGTAACGGGCAGCTGGCTGCAACAAGGTTATGGTAAACTAACATAATTGAACGGTGTGCGTGTACGAGTACGGCGAATGATACAAATACATACGTACGCACGCACACACGCGCACACGCGCACACGCGCACACACTCACGAGGAAGGCAGAGAGAGTTATGACAGACAGGAATATACCAAACACGCTGATAGGGAAAGTAATCAGACCATGCATAATGTCGGAATTCTGTTATTGCGCTGGAGACGGTGGCGTTGGCAGAGCAGCAACAATTGAGGAGGCGCAAACGCCGAACTTGTCTTCGGCGACCATTCCTTATTTATAGCGGTCGTGGCAGGTGGTCTCCCACAATAGGTTGCTGGTACATAACGAAAATATTTAGAGGCAGGGCTGCTTCATGTGTTGGATAATGGGGCATTTAGAGATATAAAATAGTTACGGACGTGGGATATTATCATAATGCTAAACTCAATGTATGCCCTTATGGACTTGCCGACCTTAACGTTATTGGCATAGTCTAACCAAAACGTAAATAGATACGTTTCCTGATACATGTCGGTTTACTCAGAGATAGGCTGGTTCCTATTATAACCAAAGTCAGTTTTCTTGGCATGTATGGCTATGTTTAGATAGTGTATCATTATTGGGATGGGATTGGGGAATCGCGTAATACCTTCTTGAAAACATTTGGCGATCCTATTTCTAGCAATTCGTCTTGGGATGGTGTTCGGTATGCCGATATAGTCTGTTATTTTAAAATATTGCCATTACGTGTGACGGCTGATCCGACATTTCACAATCGTCCATTTTTGAGACAGCGATATAGCGACGCGTCAACGAGATTAAAGCTAAATGGGGAATGCCTCTGTAGTGACGTCACTACTGGGAATTTCCTATCCGATTCATGTGCGGATACGATTCGAATCGCTACACGGAGCGATTCAATTTGCCGCAGCCGCATCCGCTCGACAAAACTCACCCGCTTATGCATGTTTGGAACTACTTATGTTAATTTCCACCGGGCACTATATTCATTGTTTTGTCGCATGCCGCTTCCGCTTGCCGTATCCGTACATATGGAATCCTAGCTTTAGCCGACGCAAATGCGCCTTAGACATTGCACATTACCTAACCGAGCGGTGTTGGAGGCTCAAACAGAACCAGTTCACCAAGGAAATACCAAGGCAGATATGAGAAGTACGCCTAAGTAGGGCAGATGTAGGGATAGATTCACACGCGGCCCGGTTTGTCAGACCTGGGGCCCAACCTACATTACACGGCCGACTGCTCCATAAAGGGTGTTTTCGAGAATATGATTGGCGTAACCGGTACGTTTCAACCCCCCCCCCCCCACCTATACCACATACGTAGTACGTGTTTGCACATAAGAAGTATATTGCTTGCACACCGGTCCATGTATGTGCTGTCCTTTCCGTTTTCGATTGGCGATCGAAAAAAAAAGGAAAAAAGCAAACAATGTTCGTTTTTCGTTTTAATATTTGAAGTACGAAAAACGAAAACAATCTACCATTCGCGGTATTTCTAATACATGTTACAAAAACGAAATGACGATAAAACAAACCGTTATTCGTTTTCAATGCATCAGAACGAAATACGACTGCAGCGCTACTCGTTTTTCGTTTTTGCAATTAGGAAGCTTCGGATGCCTTATCGCTTCGGCTAAGCGGCAAAAAGTGGTGGTTTCGGTGGACAATTCGGTGGCACAGGTGACATTTTGAAAACAGATTCGCTGGAATAGCATCGTCGCCGAAGTGGTATCGTTGCTGACGCAACAAATACGGGCCAATATTGGTCATTTCGGCGCTGTTGTTTTATAAAAGGTTTCGATTATTAAATTAATTATACTCAAATTTCAGTGGTAAACTACGTTATTAATTATTATGTTTAGTAGAAATATATAATATAAAACTAGTATTTGAGATTGTACTATTATGTGAAAGTGCTTGAAAATCTAAATAATAATAAAGCATATTTGAATGCAAACATTAGTATTTTGGAAAACATACTCGAATTAAACATTGCATTCTAAGATCGCCCATATTTTAAATTAAATAGAAATGTAATATAATATAAACTATATATCACTTTCCACGTACTATGAAATTTTAAGATAAAACGGCATAAAAGATTAACAAATATATCCGCGTGCTATTTTCCGCTGAAAATACGTGGCCACCGGTAATTTCGGCAAAAAAACACAATTTATCAAATAACATATCAAATGCCAACTGACACATTTGGAAGCAAATAGCTCATTGTACAATGCAACTTTAGATTCACAGAATCTTATCCTTGTGCAAGATTTAATCAGTACCTCTTTTCTAGTTTAATAGTATTATTATAAACAATCATGTACAATTTCGCAAGTAATAGGTTACCCCTAATTCTTTGCGTTTTCTGTACAAATATCAGCTTCGTTTTCAAAAATTCACTCCACTAGCATCTAACTATAATCCGGATGTGTATGTATGTGTGCTTATGTGTGTGTGTGTGTGTGTGTGTGTGTGTGTGTGTGTGTGTGTGTATGTGTGTGTGTGTGTGTGTGTGTGTGTGTGTGTGTGTGTGTGTGTGTGTGTGTGTGTGTGTGTGTGTGTGTGTGTGTGTGTGTGTGTGTGTGTGTGTGTGTGTGTGTGTTCCTTGTCTAACTTCCACACCATCAAAACTTAGATGTAGTGGTTTGGTATATGTTCGTTTTATTTCTGTATCAATCCACATTATTGCACCCCAACCAGCTGGGTGACCATGTACTATTCCATCTGAGTATTCAAATAAGATATAACATAATTTTTCTTATAACATTGTAACACGCACAAAAACATACACACATACATACGCACACACACGCACACACACGCGGCGCGAACACACACACAAACACGCAAAACACACACACACACACACACACACACAAACACACACACAAGCACACATACACACAAACACACGCACACGCGTACGCGCACACGCACACACACACGCACACACACATATACACGCACACACATGCACACACACACACACACACACACACACACACACACACACACACACACATAGTGAATTTATTTTTCGAAAACAAAACTGATATTTGTAGAGAATTTTATGTTTATTAATAAAACTTGACTGCCAATTATACTTTAGTTTTTCCAATATTTTAGAGAAAATCAGTGCTTTTGAAAATAGCCAATAGTTAAAACGCTGACGTGTTTCTTTAATTGTATAGAGAGACAGTACTTTTGCTATTTGTAGGATACGAATATGATATGAACGGGTAGCACAGAAAACGTTAACAAATTAGGAGTAACCTATTACTTGCGAAACGGTAGATGACTTTTTAAAATAATACTACCGAACTAGAAATGAGCAACTGATTAGATAATGCGTGTCACTTCACTGCCGGTCAGATTTATAAATTTAAAGTACGATAATTATTGTTAACTATTTTTAATAAAAGTGAATGTACAACATCAACTCAATTAACTTGCTAACGTATGTGTCATTTTGGAATTTAATATATTATTCAATAAATTATGTGTTTTTGCCAGAATAACCGGTCGTATGTCCAGCGGAATATGGCACGCGGATAAAACATTAATTGTTAATCTTTGGCCCCGTTTTATGTCAAAACATAATTTTATGTCAAAAAAAGGTTACAAGGAATTGTGGAAAGTGATATATATATACAGGCCCCTGTATATATACAGGCCCCTGTATATATATACAGGCCCCTGTATATATATATATACAGGCCCCTGTATATATATATATATACAGGCCCCTGTATATATATATATATATATATATATATATCTCACTTTCCACAATATATATATATCGGGTACCAAAGGAGGAGATATGGAGATGTGCGAGAGAAAGGAATGTACCGGGAAAGTACATCAGACTGATACAGGATATGTACCGGGGGTGTGAGACAAAGGTACGCAGTGTGGCTGGTGAAAGCAGCAACTTTGGCGTTGAAGTTGGGTGGCACCAAGGATCTGCATTGAGTCCATAACTGTTCCTCATATTGATGGACGTCTGGACGGAGAAGGTGAGAAAAGATGCACAAGAATCAACGATGTTCGCAGATGACATTGTGCTGTGTGAAGAAAAGGAGGTAGACATGACAGCATATCTGGAGACGTGGAGGAAGGCACTGAAAGAGAGAGGAATGAGGGTTAGTCGACCGAAAACCCAATTCATGGACTTCGTGTTCGAACGGAATGAGGAGATAGACAGACCAACTGTAAAGATACTGGGAGACGAGCTGGAAAAAAGTGACACATTTCAAATATCTAGGGTCAGTCGTGGAAGAGACAGGAGGCATGGAAACGGAGATCAAACAGAGAGTGAGTGCAGCTTGGAGAAACTGGAAGAAATGCAGTGGAGTGTTGTGCGACAGGAGGATGCCAGTACGTTGAAGGGGAAGATCTATAAAACAGTTGTCAGGCCAGCAATGCTGTACGGGGCTGAGACCTGGGCAACAACGAAAGGACAAGAAGCAAGGCTAGAGATGAATGAGATGAAGATGCTGAGGTGGATGTGTGGAGTAACAAGGACAGATAAGATCCGAAACGAATATATTAGAGGAGCATCGAGACTGTCACAAGCATCCAAAAAGATAACAGAGAAACGATTGAAATGGTATGGGCATGTGATGAGAAGGGAAGAGGAGCACATAGTGTTTTGGTCGCGTCCCCCCAACTACGTCATTGTTGTTTGGTTGTGTTCCTCAAACTACGTCACTGTTGTTTGGTTGTGTTCCTCAAACTACATCACTGTTGTTTGGTTGTGTTCCTCAAACTACGTCACTGTTGTTTGGTTGTGTTCCTCAAACTACATCACTGTTGTTTGGTTGTGTTCCTCAAACTACATCACTGTTGTTTGGTTGTGTTCCTCAAACTACATCACTGTTGTTTGGTTGTGTTCCTCAAACTACGTCACTGTTGTTTGGTTGTGTTCCTCAAACTACGTCACTGTTGTTTGGTTGTGTTCCTCAAACTACATCACTGTTGTTTGGTTGTGTTCCTCAAACTACATCACTGTTGTTTGGTTGTGTTCCTCAAACTACGTCACTGTTGTTTGGTTGTGTTCCTCAAACTACATCACTGTTGTTTGGTTGTGTTCCTCAAGCTACATCACTGTTGTTTAGTTGTGTTCTTTAAACTGCGTCACAGTTGTTTGGTTGTGTTCCTCAAACTACGTCACTGTTGTTTGGTTGTGTTCCTCAAACTACGTCACTGTTGTTTGGTTGTGTTCCTCGAACTGCGTCACTGTTGTTTAGTTGTGTTCTTCCAAATACGTCACTGTTGTTCGGTCACTTTCCTTCAGGAGCAGGCGAGTATGAAAGCAACTGCACGAAGAGTTCTGACTGCAAATTTGACCATGGCTACTGTAGGAAGTATGACGAATGTAAGATGGGGAAATGCAGATGCGACAGCGACTACGGCTACGACAATAAAATGTGCATGAAAAGTGAGTAATTTCCATATAACCAGATTCACACAACTTGGTGTCGTCCATCTATGACCACCGCCAGTCAAGTTCATTGGTGCTTTTGAATTGGTGATAAACTAATTATGTTTACAAAAATACCATATTTCAGGAAAAATGTAACATAATACTGGCTATGTGTTTTAACGCGTTGAAAGTGACTTTTTAACAGCGCATGCCCCACTGAAGTATTGCACATTTATAGTCGGATTTTGCACATTTATAGTCGAATTATATAAAATTATATATATACATGTATATATATATATATATATTATACGTACACACATCACATACATACATACATACATACATACATACATACATACATACATACATACATACATATATACATACGTACATACATCTTCTTCTTCTTCCAATACACGCCTAGCCTCAACATGCTGAGGATACAGGCGGTGCCATGGCATGGCAGGCGAACAGGACATTTTTGTTTTGTTTTTAGAGTGCAATATATAAGAACACAAATTATCGTGTAAATAAACATAAATACGTGCAGAAGAACTTGTTAACGTCTAAAACATGGGGTACTGCAAAGTCTGGATGTTGCTTTTAAACGCATACAGGCTGTTTTGATTTACAATATATTGAGGGAGGGAATTCCAAAGTCGAATGGTACTGGGGAAAAAAGAATACAAGTGGTAGTTGCATCTGGAGTGAGGGATAAGGTAAGATAAGGAATGTTGTTTTCTAGTGACTATATTTACAGGAATAAGGTATTGGTTTGCTGGTATACCCACTAGGCCATTTGCTATCTTGTACATCATACATAGTTTTGCATCAGTTCTTCTGTCTGATAAGGATCTCCATCCTAATGTCTGGAGCATGTCTGTTACACTGGAGGTATTGTGGTGGCGATATAAGACATATCGGGCTGCACGGCGTTGAATCATTTCTAGTTTGTTTATTTGTGTAAGGGTATATGGATCCCAGACAGTACAGCTGTTCTCCACGATGGGTCTGACAAAGGTGAAGTAGGCCTGAGTTTTTATTTGAATTGACGGAACTTTGAGATTTCTGCGGAGGAAGCCTAGTGATCTATTTGCTTTTAGACAAATGTTATTTATGTGGGCATTCCACCGGAGATCTGAGGTTATGGTTATACCAAGATATTTTACCTGTGAAACAGTTTCTAGTGTTTGACCGTGAAGCATGTATTGATTGTTAATGACAGTTTTGTTTCTTGTTACAGGTATGACATGGCATTTTTGAAGATTGAATTCCATGTTCCAGGTTATGGCCCATTTTCCAAGTTTGTGAAGATCTTCCTGGAGCACAGCTGTATTTGTCTTAGGCTTAAGGGCTATATACATTATGGTGTCATCAGCAAAAAGTCTAACTGTAGATGTAATATTGTCTGGGATGTCATTTATGTAAAAGAGGAATAGACAAGGGCCAAGTACAGAGCCTTGTGGTACTCCTGATGTTACGGGTACCTCAGAGGAGGCCTCGCCCTCTATTATGACTCTTTGAGTTCTGTCTGTTAAAAATGATCGAATCCAGGAATTTGTTTTGCCTTGGATGCCATAGTGATGGAGTTTGTAAATCAGTTTTTTATGGCTGACCTTATCAAATGCTTTAGAGAAGTCCATCACTATGACATCCGTTTGCATGCCAGACTGCATATGGGTAACTAAGTCATGTATGAACTGAATAAGCTGTGTCTCACAAGATACTTGGGAGCGAAAGCCATGTTGAAGATGATAAAGAATGTTGTGTGAATGTGCATGTTTCATTATACTACTAACCAAGACATGTTCCATTAGTTTTGATGTTTGACATACATACATACATACATACATACATACATACATACATGCATACATGCATACATACATACATACAATTAAAATACATACATACAATTTAAAATACATACAATTAAAATACAAACAAAAATACATACATAAATACATGCATACATACATGCATGTATGCATACATACATACATACATACATATACACATACACGCACACACGCACACACGCACACACGCACACACGCACACACGCACACACGCACACACGCACACATGCACGTATGCATATACACATGCAGTAATTTAATCCTAACACAATTGTTTATTTTGGATTGTTCTGTGTTTGATGTTAGAGGAGTATTTAGCTACGGAGATGAACAATCATTTACAGGAGTTGGCCTAGTCCAGGCAAGATACTTGTTTTTGTTGCACGGTGCGAAAGATTGGAGAAAGTTGTGACGTCAATTACGACAGGTGCTATGGGGCTCACTCATCTTGCCAAGGTATATGCGCGTGTCATCGTGGGTACAAGGAATCAGAAGACAAAAAGACGTGCGTCGGCAACAAATTCGGAGAACCTTGCTATGAATACATGAACAAAAACTGGATCTCACCAAAGTGCGGTTTCGGTGAGTGCTCATAGAGCAGGCAGGAGTAGCAACACTGACAAATATCCACAGTCAAAAACAACCTAAGCGGTCACGGTCTGAAATAGTAACGACGAAATGTCACAATGCCCTTACTGCAAATCAGTAACACTGTGAATACGATTTAAATAAACAACATTTTAAAAGGTAGTAATTTACCTTCATCCATGTTTTCCAGAAAGTGTAGTTGTGAACCTGTTTAAAACAATCATATTAGTTTTGTTTGTGTTAGATATATTTATGCTTTCAACGTTGATTCTCACCAAAAGGATTGACCTGCGTCGAGCATAAGTGCGCTTGCAGTAAGAACAAGAAAAAGGTCGGCGATCATTGCGAAACACGTAAGTATTTCTTGCACTATAATCATGTACTGCGTCTATCTAATGGGAAACTAAAGGCATTTAGAGGGCCTAAGTCTCTAAAATAGTTAACAAAAAATATAAATTCGCAACGACAATCAAGAATATTACGCCAATAGTGTATTAGAATAACCTTGTTGAAAACACATACCTTACATTTTTCATTTCGCCGATCTCCGAACTGGGAATACTATTAGTCTAGTTTGCATCGCTCAGTGACCCATATATTTTAGGAACCGCCTATTAGCATTTTTACTGATATTTTCTCAGCCGATTGTGTCACTTTGATTGATGTAAGTAGTTGTTATGTATATTGTGACATGTTTATATAAATATCCATAGCCGGTCAAGTAGGCCCGAAGTAGTAAGTTTAAAACATTAACCCTCACAAACACTGGTAGTGTTTTGAAAGAAATTTAAAAACAATACCATCATGTTTTGAGCGAACATTCAGAACAATGGGGTTAAGTTCAAAATATTATGCCCTGTATAGTTTCTGAATGTCCACTTTCAATGTGTTAAATACTTATGGTTGGAGTCAGTTATCGTTAGGGTTAGTGTATCGTAATTGTTGGAACCAATCAGACGATAGAAATAAATACGTTGAGTGAAATGTCAGTTTTATTATAGTTTGTGTGAAATGAGGGTTAAGGTTATATTGTTTTAATTTGCTATGTTTTAAAGTACGTCAGGTTTGTGTTAATGATTAATAACGAATAGGTATTTTCTCGCCTAGATGTTGACATTACTTTATGAGCCAATTGGCATAAGAACTGAATATATTTTAGTGTAATGGGTTATCCACATAATGCGTCACGCTTAGGGCGGTCTCTGGGTCAGTGTGACGAAGCGTTACATGGGGTGGTGGGTCTCTGGGCAAGGCTTTACGTAACGATTAAGAACGAAAACTTGCTAGCTCGTTTCGCTGGCAATATCTGACTGCTACCAATTATTACTATGTTATCTGCAATCCGATTTGTGTATCGTTTTGTGTTTTGAACGTTTCTACACAAAATAGCTCCCAATGGCTTCAATACAATAGTTATGGCGTGTTGTATTATACTGCGCTGGTACCACCTTAACAAGGCGCTCGTACCGCTTTCTACATCACCAGAACAATGTTTCTGGCAACAGTTGATGAACCGCTCCTAAAGGGTTTTCCATTTACCTGCGTGCGTTTTTTACATCCCATGTTAGAAAGAACACGGCTTATTTGCAATGTCTCTTCCGGAAGAAACAGACAATGTAGTGTGAGTGAATGGATTGCCCAAATTTAGAAATCGCTGTAGGGCTAGGTGGAATCAAACCACGATCGAAAGCCCTGCGCGCCTACGCGCGGAGCTTCTGCCCCCCTCCCCTATAATTCATCACATATTTTAAAAGTACGTAGTTCTAAACATGGAGAGTTGTTGTTGTTGTTGTTTATCGCTAGATATACGTGTACGTTTATTCTACCCGTGAATTACGAGTCAACTTAGACCTCTCCGTAACATATATTGGGGAGGGTGTCTTTCTCAAAACGAAAATACTTTTAATGGGAGTGTCCATTCCAGCTTTACGTATGGGGTTTTCAATAAACGTCAGACCAAATGTTTCGTGATGTACTAAATGGATGTCCCTGATGAGCCTGTCAACAGAACTATAGTGTGTTTATCATAATAGTAATAATGTGCGATCTTATACTGGTATACATGTACAACGCCAGCATTATGTTGTTGGTGGTTAATATAAGAATTCGACGATTGGAGAGAAAGTCGATTATGAATGCTAAATAATTTTAGCCGCTCCTCGCCGCAATCGAGCTTATGATGTTGTATCGCGTTATTTCTTCAGGCAAAGAAGGCGATACATGTGACCGCAGCTACGATTGTTACGGTAGGGGTTATGAGTGTGTCGACAACAAGTGCAGTTGTGATAAACACATGACAGAGTTTACCTACAAATACCACGACTACAAAGGAGGAGAGAAGACCGCAACGGTCTGTGTTAGCAAAGAAGGTAATTCTCAGAGTTCCGTTATATGTATATATATATATACATATATATATATATATAAGTCTGTCTGTCTGTATATAAATTTATATATATATATATACACAAACATATACTGTATGTGTTACATACTGGCGCACGCACGCATGCACGCACACATACACGCAAAAGGGACGATGAATGTCATGTTCAAAAATGAGGAGACCGCCTATGATGATGATGATCATGCGTCCTAATAAGGTCACCTCTCTATTCGGGATACGTTCAGTAACCCAGTGTAAAACGACGAGAGTACGTATATACGTACGTATGTGCGTAGGTACGTACGTACATGAATACATGCATACATACATATGTAATGTCGTCGTTTTGTCTTAACGTAACCCATACGTGCATACATACGTACGTACATACATACGTACATACGTACGTACATACGTACATACGTACGTACGTACATACATACGTACATACATACACATATACATACATACGTACGTACATACATACATACATACATACATACATACATACATACATACATACATACATACATACACGTAGTTAGAAACACAACAATAATTATAATGTCATACTATAAAATGTTTGGTGTTTGTATTACAGCTAAACTTGGTGCGGCGGTGAATGACAAGTGTACGACGACTACCCACAATTACGCGTACGCAGGCAAAGACGATATCGTATGCGGCGACTATCTGACGTGTGACCGTTGCATAGAATCGTCGAACGAATGGAACAACAACACTAAGATGTGTCTCTCTGGTGAGTGATATGATCAAAGGTTTAACCTCTCATTTCGACAGATTTGCTCGTCTCGTGAAAGACTAATGTTGTTCATGTCTAGAATCTATGTAAACGTGCTTCTTTGTTCGTAGAAATGTGCTATTTAGGTTTGTGAAACGACTGGAGAAAACGTAACAGTATTCTTTGAACGGATCATGTAAAAGCGGCTATAAACATCGCAGACGTGGTTTGATGTAATACGATATCGCTGAAGGCAAGGCAATTCAGAGAGCTACTTTTTAGTCTTAAAAGGATTCTCCCAATTCCAAGTTGTACATTAAATATGACACCCATTTGAAATTTCACATTATTACTGTTATACCATAATGTACAATATTACTATCATTATTAGTATACCGTATAGTACAATTGGATGAGTAAACAA
>JAHLWY010002263.1:0-12845 GCA_020002185.1 Paraescarpia echinospica | reverse complement strand
TCGCCAGTCGCACTCAGACACACCACCTCGCCAGTCGCATTTAGACACACCACCTCGCTAGTCACACTCACAAACACCATCTCGCCAGACACACTCAGACACACCACCTCGCCAGTCACACTCAGATACATCACTTCGCCAGTCACACTCAGACACACCACCTCGCCAGTCACACTCAGACACACCACCTCGCCAGTCACACTCAAACACATCACCTCGCCAGTCGCACTCAGACACACCACCACGCCAGTCACACTCAAACACACCACCTCGCCAGTCGCACTCAGACACACCACCACGCCAGTCACACTCAAACACACCACCTCGCCAGTCGCACTCAGACACACCACCTCGCCAGTCACACTCAAACACACCACCTCGCCAGTCGCACTCAGACACACCACCTCGCCAGTCACACTCAGATACACCATATCGCCGTTCACACTCAGACACACCACCTCGTCAGTCGCACTCAGCCACACCACCTTGCCAGTAGCACTCAGACAAAAAACCTCGCCAGTCGCACACAGACACACCACCTCGCCAGTCGCATTTAGACACACCACCTCGCTAGTCACACTCACAAACACCATCTCGCCAGTCACACTCATACACACCACCTCGCCAGTCACAATCAGACATACCACCTCGCCAGTCACAATCAGACATACCACCTCGCCAGTCACAATCAGACATACCACCTCGCCAGTCACAATCAGACATACCACCTCGCCAGTCACAATCAGACATACCACCTCGCCAGTCACAATCAGACATACCACCTCGCCAGTCACACTCAGACACACCACCTCGCCAGTCACAATCAGACATACCACCTCGCCAGTCACACTCAGAAACACCACCTCGCCAGTCACACTCAGACACACCATATCGCCGTTCACACTCAGACACAACACCTCGCCAGTCACACTCAAACACACCACCTCGCCAGTCACACTCAGATACTCCATATCGCCGTTCACACTCAGACACAAAACTTCGCCAGTCACAATCAGACATACCACCTCGCCAGTCACAATCAGACATACCACCTCGCCAGTCACAATCAGACATACCACCTCGCCAGTCACAATCAGACATACCACCTCGCCAGTCACAATCAGACACACCACCTCGCCAGTCGCATTTAGACACAACACCTCGCTAGTCACACTCACAAACACCATCTCGCCAGTCACACTCAGACACACCACCTCGCCAGTCACAATCAGACATACCACCTCGCCAGTCACACTCAGACATACCACCTCGCCAGTCACAATCAGACATACCACCTCGCCAGTCACTCTCAGACACACCACCTCGCCAGTCACTCTCAGACACACCACCTCGCCAGTCACTCTCAGACACACCACCTCGCCAGTCACAATCAGACATACCACCTCGCCAGTCGCATTTAGACACACCACCTCGATAGTCACACTCACAAACACCATCTCGCCAGTCACAATCAGACACACCACCTCGCCAGTCGCACTCAGACACACCACCTCGCCAGTCGCATTTAGACACACCACCTCGCTAGTCACACTCACAAACACCATCTCGCCAGACACACTCAGACACACCACCTTGCCAGTCGCACTCAGATACACCACCTCGCCAGTCACACTCAGACACACCACCTCGCCAGTCACACTCAGACCCACCACCTCGCCAGTCACATTCAAACACATCACCTCGCCAGTCGCACTCAGACACACCACCACGCCAGGCACACTCAAACACACCACCTCGCCAGTCGCACTCAGACATACCACCTCGCCAGTCACACTCAAACACATCACCTCGCCAGTCGCACTCAGACACACCACCACGCCAGTCGCACTCAGACACACCACCTCGCCAGTAACACTCAGACACACCACCTCGCCAGTCACACTCAGATACACCATATCGCCGTTCACACTCAGACACACCACCTCGCCAGTCGCACTCAGCCACACCACCTCGCCAGTAGCACTCAGACAAACCACCTCGCCAGTCGCACTCAGACACACCACCTCGCCAGTCGCATTTAGACACACCACCTCGCTAGTCACACTCACAAACACCATCTCGCCAGTCACAATCATACACACCACCTCGCCAGTCACACTCAGATACACCACCTCGCCAGTCACTCTCAAACACACCACCTCGCCAGTCACACTCAGACACACCACCTCGCCAGTCACACTCAGATACACCACCTCGACAGTCACACTCAGACACACCACCTCGCCAGTCACACTCAGATACACCATATCGCCGTTCACATTCAGACAAAACACCTCGCCAGTCACACTCAAACACACCACCTCGCCAATCGCACTCAGACACACCACCTCGCCAGTCGCATTTAGACACACCACCTCGCTAGTCACACTCAGAAACACCACCTCGCCAGTCACACTCAGACACACCACCTCGCCAGTCGCACTCAGCCACACCACCTCGCCAGTAGCACTCAGACAAACCACCTCGCCAGTCGCACTCAGACACACCTCCTCGCCAGTCACAATCAGACATACCACCTCGCCAGTCACAATCAGACATACCACCTCGCCAGTCACAATCAGACATACCACCTCGCCAGTCACAATCAGACATACCACCTCGCCAGTCACAATCAGACATACCACCTCGCCAGTCACTCTCAGACACACCACCTCGCCAGTCACTCTCAGACACACCACCTCGCCAGTCACACTCAGACACACCACCTCGCCAGTCACACTCAGACACACTACCTCGCCAGTCACTCTCAGACACACCACCTCGCCAGTCACTCTCAGACACACCACCTAGCCAGTCACACTCAGATACACCACCTCAACAGTCACAATCAGGCACACCACCTCGCCAGTCACACTCAGATACACTACCTCGACAGTCACACTTAGACACACCACCTCGCCAGTCACACTCAGATACACCATATCGCCGTTCACATTCAGACACAACACCTCGCCAGTCACACTCAAACACACCACCTCGCCAGTCGCACTCAGACACACCACCTCGCCAGTCGCACTCAGACACACCACCTCGCTAGTCACACTCAGAAACACCACCTCGCCAGTCACACTCAAACACACCACCTCGCTAGTCACACTCACAAACACCATCTCGCCAGTCACACTCAGACACACCACCTCGCCAGACACATTCAGATACACCACCTCGCCAGTCACACTCAGACACACCACCTCGCCAGTCACACTCAGACACTCCACCTCGCCAGTCACACTCAAACACATCACCTCGCCAGTCGCACTCAGACACACCACCACGCCAGTCACACTCAAACACACCACCTCGCCAGTCGCACTCAGACACACCACCTCGCCAGTCACACTCAGATACACCATATCGCCGTTCACACTCAGACACACCACCTCGCCAGTCGCACTCAGCCACACCACCTCGCCAGTAGCACTCAGACAAACCACCTCGCCAGTCGCACTCAGACACACCTCCTCGCCAGTCGCATTTAGAAACACCACCTCGCTAGTCACACTCACAAACACCATCTCGCCAGTCACACTCATACACACCACCTCGCCAGTCACACTCAGATACACCACCTCGCCAGTCATTCTCAGACACACCACCTCGCCAGTCACACTCAGACACACCACCTCGCCAGTCACACTCAGACACACCACCTCGCCAGTCGCACTCAGCCACACCACCTCGCTAGTAGCACTCAGACAAATCACCTCGCCAGTCGCACTCAGACACACCACCTCGCCAGTCGCATTTAGACACACCACCTCGCTAGTCACACTCACAAACACCATCTCGCCAGTCACAATCATACACACCACCTCGCCAGTCACACTCAGATACACCACCTCGCCAGTCACTCTCAAACACACCACCTCGCCAGTCACACTCAGACACACCACCTCGCCAGGCACACTCAGATACACCACCTCGACAGTCACACTCAGACACACCACCTCGCCAGTCACACTCAGATACACCATATCGCCGTTCACATTCAGACAAAACACCTCGCCAGTCACACTCAAACACACCACCTCGCCAATCGCACTCAGACACACCACCTCGCCAGTCGCATTTAGACACACCACCTCGCTAGTCACACTCAGAAACACCACCTCGCCAGTCACACTCAGACACACCACCTCGCCAGTCGCACTCAGCCACACCACCTCGCCAGTAGCACTCAGACAAACCACCTCGCCAGTCGCACTCAGACACACCTCCTCGCCAGTCACAATCAGACATACCACCTCGCCAGTCACAATCAGACATACCACCTCGCAAATCACAATCAGACATACCACCTCGCCAGTCACAATCAGACATACCACCTCGCCAGTCACAATCAGACATACCACCTCGCCAGTCACAATCAGACATACCACCTCGCCAGTCACTCTCAGACACACCACCTCGCCAGTCACTCTCAGACACACCACCTAGCCAGTCACACTCAGACACACCACCTCGCCAGTCACACTCAGACACACTACCTCGCCAGTCACTCTCAGACACACCACCTCGCCAGTCACTCTCAGACACACCACCTCGCCAGTCACACTCAGACACACCACCTCGCCAGTCACACTCAGACACACCACCTCGCCAGTCACTCTCAGACACACCACCTCGCCAGTCTCTCTCAGACACACCACCTCGACAGTCACACTCAGACACACCACCTAGCCAGTCACACTCAGATACACCACCTCAACAGTCACAATCAGGCACACCACCTCGCCAGTCACACTCAGATACACTACCTCGACAGTCACACTTAGACACACCACCTCGCCAGTCACACTCAGATACACCATATCGCCGTTCACATTCAGACACAACACCTCGCCAGTCACACTCAAACACACCACCTCGCCAGTCGCACTCAGACACACCACTTCGCCAGTCGCATTTAGACACACCACCTCGCTAGTCACACTCAGAAACACCACCTCGCCAGTCACACTCAAACACACCACCTCGCTAGTCACACTCACAAACACCATCTCGCCAGTCACACTCAGACACACCACCTCGCCAGACACATTCAGATACACCACCTCGCCAGTCACACTCAGACACACCACCTCGCCAGTCACACTCAGACACACCACCTCGCCAGTCACACTCAAACACATCACCTCGCCAGTCGCACTCAGACACACCACCACGCCAGTCACACTCAAACACACCACCTCGCCAGTCGCACTCAGACACACCACCTCGCCAGTCACACTCAGATACACCATATCGCCGTTCACACTCAGACACACCACCTCGCCAGTCGCACTCAGCCACACCACCTCGCTAGTAGCACTCAGACAAATCACCTCGCCAGTCGCACTCAGACACACCACCTCGCCAGTCGCATTTAGACACACCACCTCGCTAGTCACACTCACAAACACCATCTCGCCAGTCACAATCATACACACCACCTCGCCAGTCACACTCAGATACACCACCTCGCCAGTCACTCTCAAACACCCCACCTCGCCAGTCACACTCAGACACACCACCTCGCCAGTCACACTCAGATACACCACCTCGACAGTCACACTCAGACAAACCACCTCGCCAGTCACACTCAGATACACCATATCGCCGTTCACATTCAGACAAAACACCTCGCCAGTCACACTCAAACACACCACCTCGCCAATCGCACTCAGACACACCACCTCGCCAGTCGCATTTAGACACACCACCTCGCTAGTCACACTCACAAACACCACCTCGCCAGTCACACTCAGACACACCACCTCGCCAGTCACAATCAGACATACCACCTCGCCAGTCGCATTTAGACACACCACCTCGCTATTCACACTCACAAACACCATCTCGCCAGTCACAATCAGACATACCACCTCGCCAGTCACAATCAGACATACCACCTCGCCAGTCACAATCAGACATACCACCTCGCCAGTCACAATCAGACATACCACCTCGCCAGTCACACTCAAACACATCACCTCGCCAGTCGCACTCAGACACACCACCACGCCAGTCACACTCAAAGACACCACCTCGCCAGTCGCACTCAGACACACCACCTCGCCAGTCACACTCAGATACACCATATCGCCGTTCACACTCAGACACACCACCTCGCCAGTCGCATTCAGCCACACCACCTCGCCAGTAGCACTCAGACAAACCACCTCGCCAGTCGCACTCAGACACACCACCTCGCCAGTCACACTCAGCCACACCATCTCGCCAGTCACACTCAAACACACCACCTCGCCAGTCACACCCAAACACACCACCTCCCGTCACAAAAGTGTTGTTTATGTAGGGTTTGCGTGTCTTTATCTCCATATAAATTATTATATTTTGTGTATGGTGTCCTGCGTGGAAGGTATGGGCTGATTAGGTGTAACGATGTGGAACGGCCACCTCTGTTACACGGCCAAAGTACCTTCGAAGAAAGGGTGGTAGCTCAAGAGGAGGAATACTGTATTGTAAATGTAATGTATGTTGTAAGTGCTTGTCGTCATACCTTCAACTGGGGTCATCCCTGAGTAGTGTATTTTGAAGCCTTTGTATGTGGCAACATTGTCAATTTTGAAATCCACAAATACTGTATTTCCGCTGCTTGTGACGTCGCCAGGGAGGCTCCGTCCACAGAAGGTATGCAACAATGGCGCCAACGTATCGCTTCCGTCGTAAACGTTGACGTTGGCAGAACTGCAGTTACTAGTCGCGCCGAGGTCGAAGTTAAGGAAGTGCAGTTGTACCAGCTGTAAGAACATTGTCGATTTAAATACCAAATAAAAGCTGTGCTCGCATTAGGGCAGAATAGTTAAGTAAATGAAACCAATTTGATCACTCAAATTTAAACAAATTGTTTCCATGAGGTCTCCAAAACACCATATTAAAAGTCGTAAGAAATCCCCGTAAGGGAAATATGCATAATTAGCATAAATCCGATGGTCGCAACAAAACAGTATCTCGCCATATTTATCGTTGCTGTTGGATAACATAGTTGAGTAATTTTAATGTTAGAATTGAGTTTTGGATATAAGGATGCATTTGGAATATATATAATAAGTCTAATGTGTTCTCCAAATAGCAACATCTTACCATATAACTTTATTTGCTTAACAAATGGCAAACCATGGACGTTGAAATGTTCATTGATGCGCGTTACCTAACTGAAATGATACATCAAGCAGATCGTAGTCATCATTGACATTTTGCAGTTAAGAGTTGGTACGGCCGGTGACACACACACACACACACACACACACACACACACACACACACACACACACACACAAACACACACACACACACACAACCAAACAAACAAACACACAAACATACACACACATCCAAAAACACACATACACGAGAAGAGCAGTGTATCCACCAATATTGTGTTATGCAATTAAGTATTGTTTATAAGTAGCTGAGTTACCCGGCGTTGCGCGGTGAAAAGGGCAGTCATATACATCCTCAAATCATTTACAATTAAATCTAAAAAAAGTACTGCTGATATAATTATGAACACTGACAATAGATCAAACCTCAAATGCCCAACATTTGAGTTCCAGACACTCCAAACCCACCCCAAATGTTTCCGGCCTGCCCGCATTAATCAATTGTAACTGGTCACTGACTTTGTTGTTAAGACAACCTTTTTTGCCAGAAATCGCACTCGCTCACCCGTGTAACTGACATAACCAGCAACAGGCAGCTTGGTGTCGTGTCCGGGATTTTGTATAGTTAATAACATAAAAACTAATACATTTTGTCTGCATACACCCAGTTAACAGCACATCATCTTAATCCTGCTGTCCAGTGTATTAGATGTTTCTTATTATGCATACGATCAAAGAACACCAATATCTTGTATATATCGTGACGTGCTCTCCGATCACATTTTCACAATCATTTATCTTCCATGGCTGCTGCTCCCGGACTCTCAGCCTGTTTTTCTACTGGCGGTGCCCACTCGTATGTGTAATATTGTAGCTCTCTCTCTCTCTCTCTCTCTCTCTCTCTCTCTCTCTCTCTCTCTCTCTCTCTCTCTCTCTCTCTCTCTCTCTCTCTCTCTCTCTCTCTCTCCCTCTCTCTCTCTCTCTCTCTCGGTTCAGGAAGAAAGTCATTACTAAACTAGTTCTCACCATCAGCCACACCAGATCTCGACACTCTCGTTTCCTCGCTCCCTTCCATGTCTGCCAACACTCTCCTCTTCCTGGTTCCACTACTCTAACATGTGCATTGACATATCTCGCAATAAACAACATCAACTCCAGCTGCACCAATCACATCATTCCACCAAAGCATCTCCTGTTTCTCTGTCATTAATGCTGTGTCTTAATCACGAGTCACGCCACCTTCCATCTTTCTACATTGTCCAACGCCTTACTTATCTATGTTGATATACTCACAGACTATTTAGTCGTGACTCACGTCTTGGACGCCGCTGTTTTATCGTCGCAGCCACCAAGGTACGTCGGTTGCCCCTAGCATATGCATATCCATATTCCGTGAAGAGGGTTTATGACCCGTTCTTTTTGCTTGTGTGGTATGTCATTAGTGCTCTTAATCGCATTTTCCAAAACAATTACTTCGCTGTACATCGTGAGTTCGATATCGCTCAAATGTGCGTCTGTTTACTCACAACTCGCGCTACACCAGTGTTTGTTTAAAGCAACTGTGAATACTTTAAAACACTCTTTTTTAATGTAATTTGCATTAACATGTGTTCGCTCTCATCTGGGATACACTTGCACTTTTTCGCCCGAACCGAGCAGATCAGACCAAACCAAATTAGACCAAATTCACACCGACTGCGCTATACTCAAAGGCGGCGTTAAGTCATAATCACGTAAACTTGAAAACTTGTCGGAGATAGTCAGTGTCAGTCTGGCGTATTCGAAAGTTTAAGTGATTATGACGTCACGCCAGCTTCGTGTACAGCGGAATCGGTATCAGTCGGTGTAGCGTCGTGGCGAGTCTGGTCTGGTCTTGTCTGGTTTTGTCTGGTCTGGTCTTGTATGATCGGGTCAGGCGAAAAGTGCAAGTGAATCCTTTTAGTTTGTTTGCCTTAATGTGCAGTTATGTAACATTCTCTTGTATATCCACTGAAACCGTATTAATTTGTGTTCTCCAAACCGTACCGATGTTGCCACATAACTAGTGTTGTAAATAACATCAATATACTCGATGTCATTACCTTTGATGGACTGACGCGAATCCTCCATCTGCAAGTAATATATCTTAGGTTCTGCTCGTCACCGATGCCAACAGTTCCATTTTCTCCTCTCATTTCGGCTATAGCCCCAAGGCACCCTGTGATAACCGCATATGCATTCAATTCAACACAGTATAATTAAGCAGATTTATACGGCGGACATGTTATTTCAAGCATGTTTTTTACCCATGCTTCTTGCTGTGGTGCGAAAAGCATTTTGAAGTTGTAATTAGTTATTGCAACAATGACCCTGCACGCCATAGTTCTACCAAATCCGACGACGCAATGTTCTTAGCTTCTCTCTCTCTCTCTCTCTCTCTCTCTCTCTCTCTCTCTCTCTCTCTCTCTCTCTCTCTCTCTCTCTCTCTCTCTCTCTCTCTCTCTCTCTCTCTCTCTCTCTCTCTCTCTCTCTCTCTCTCTCTCTCTCTCTCTCTCTCTCTCTTGCTCTCTCTCTCTCTCTCTCTCTCTCTCTCTCTCTCTCTCTCTCTCTCTCTCTCTCTCTCTCTCTCTCTCTCTCTCTCTCTCTCTCTCTCTCTCTCTCTCTTCGATTTATGTTTCTCTCTCACACCATCTTGCCAGTCACACTCAGATATACCAAAACGTACATTGAGTGTAAGTGCATTGGTGTCATACCTTCAACTGGGACCAACCGAGAGTGGTAGATTTTGAAGCCATCGTATGTCATAACATTTTCAATCTCGAAAGACACGAACAATGTATTTCCACTGCTTGTGATATCACCAGGGAGGTTCCGTCCACAGAAGGTATGCAGCAACGACGCCGACGTGTCGCTTCCGTCGTAGACATTGACACTCGCAGATGAGCAGTTACTACTGTCGCCGAGGTCAAAATTTATGAAATGTAGTTGTATCAGCTGAAAGTATATACATGATTTAGTATACCGAATGTACGACTGGTGTTCGCTTTTTTAGTGTATTACAGCGGTATTTAACCTGCATTGAGTTTAACTGGGGGTAATTCGGACCTTTATTTGGAGATAGCATGATCTTGTTAATGTATAAATAACTAAATAATTCCATGCGAGGATTGTTTCAAGGAAGATGTGGAAGGATTGTGAGTTGAGGTGGAGAATGAGAGTGAAAGGGAAGAAACAGAGAAATACAGAGGGCAGTGGAGACGGCAGTGAAGAACAGTGGGAGGGGGGGGGGGCAGCAAGAAAAGACAACTGAAATCGAGGATCATTATTGAGGTCATCATCACCCCTGATATACAGGGAAACATCATCACCCCGACATGCAGGGAAACATAATTACCTCTGACATATAGGGAAACAACATCACCCCTGACATACAGGGAAACATCATCACCCCTAACATGCAGGAAAACATCATCACCATTGACATACAGGGAAACAAGGGGAGAACAAAGAAAAACACGAGCGTCACATACACTAAGCCGTAGAAGAAGTTTTCACAAAGTATTTGTATGTCCCGTTTGTGAAGACGTAAATTTGAGCAATATTATGTATCGAACGTTACGAAATCAATCCCCATTACCTCGGCAATAAGCACCAGTCACAATCAAGGAAAGCACGCGCAATGTGCTTCCCTCCCTCCCCCTCCCTTCTTCCCTCACTCCCTTGATCCCTCCCCTACAAAACATTCCACCCTCTCTTTCTCTCTCTCTCTCTCTTTCTCTCTCTCTCTCTCTCTCTCTCTCTCACTCTTTCTCTGCAGGAAGGGAATGAGGGAGAGAGGCAGGGAGGGAGGGAAGGTGGGAAGGAATGAGGGTGGGAGGGAGAGAATGAGGGAGGGAGAAAATGACGGAGGGAGGTAGGGAGAGAGGCAGGAAGGGAGGGAGGAAAAGAGGGAGGGAAGGAGGGAGGGAGGGAAAGAGGGAGGGATGGAGGGAGGGAAGGAGGGAGGAAGGGAGAGAATGAGGAAGGGAGGGTGTGTGGGAGGGAGGGAGGGGTGGAGGGAGAGTGGGAGGGCAAGAGAGTGGGATGGAGGAGAAAGGGGTGCAGGAGGCGAGGGAGGGGAAAAGAGGGAGGGATGGAGGGTGAAGGAGGAGGGAGAATGAGTGATGGAGGGTGGGTGGGAGGGAGGGAGGGGCGGAGGGAAAGCGGGAGGGAGGGAGAGTGGGAGGGAGGGAGGGAAGGAGGAAGAGAGGGAGGGAAGGAGAGAGGGCGGGAGGGAGGGAGGGGGGGAGGGTGGTGAGTGAGAGCGCGAGACCGGGAGCGAGAGAGAGAGAGGGCACGCGAGACCGGGAAAGAGAGAGAGAGAGAGAGAGAGAGAGAGAGAGAGAGAGAGAGAGAGAGAGAGAGAGAGGTCCCAGTTGAAGGTATGACACCAATGCACTTACACTCAATGTACGTTTTGGTATATCTGAGTGTGACTGGCAAGATGGTGTGAGAGAGAAACATAAATCGAAGAGAGAGAGAGAGAGAGAGAGAGAGAGAGAGAGAGAGAGAGAGAGAGAGAGAGAGAGAGAGAGAGAGAGAGAGAGAGAGAGAGAGAGAGAGAGAGAGAGAGATGGCCAATTGTGTCCTCCTATATTCTATGGTGGATAGTTATTGTTAAATACATCCACATATTCAATCTCTTTACCTTGGATGGTTTGACACGAAACTTCCACCTGCATTTCATACTGATATACGTGAGGGTTTGTCCTTCACCGACGCCGAACGTTCCCTTATTTCCTCTCATTTCTACTGGAGAACCGAGACACTCTGCAATAAACGCATACATGTTTCGAAATGCAATGTAACAACTTAGCAAAGCAATGCACAATTAAACACGTTCATCAGTGTAATGTTTGAGAAAGACACACCACCTCGCCATACACATTTAGACACACCATCTGGCCAGTCACACTCAGATTCCAACAATTCATTCAAACCTTTGCTTAAATTGTCTGCATAAAAATAGTGTCCTTGTACGACATAGAGTTGTAGTAGACGATATGCTGTCTGATTTGTGTGCTAAACTATTTTTATGTTAGTGCAATTATACCATACCTTCAACTGGGATCCACCCTGAGTAGTAGATCCTGAAGCGTCCATATGCGGTAACATTGTCAATCTTGAAATACACGAGTACGGTATTTCCACTGCTTGTGACGTCGCCAGGGAGGCTCCGTCCACAGAAGGTATGCAACAACGACGCCGACGTGTCGATTCCGTCGTAGACTTTGACGCTGGCAGAACTGCAGTTACTAGTCGCGCCGAGGTCAAAGTTGAGGAAGTGCAGTTGTACCACCTGTAAGAATATTGATGATTTTAGGTACGATTCATAAGACCTGTGCTAGCTTCCAGGTTATATTCGAACAAACAGGGTTTATCACCCACTGCGTCACAAACACAAAAATGTTCGCACAGTGAAGTACGTATGCGTACGTACGACATCCAAATGGTACACTTACTTAATATTTCATTGTTTTCACAATTATTCACCAACTAAATTGACATTGTCAGTCTGTTTTGTATATACATCAGGTAATATGTTTGATAAACAATATTTATTTTGTCTTACCCATTAAACATATGTAGATACATATATATATAAATATATATATATATCTATATATATATATTTATATATGCATATATATATATATATAGAGAGAGAGAGGGGGGGAGAGGGAGAGAGAGAGAGAGAGA
>JAHLWY010002262.1:0-12847 GCA_020002185.1 Paraescarpia echinospica | reverse complement strand
TTGAATAAATTTAAGGGCTCCCTAGGGCCTCCAAAGTCCCCAAAACTTGTAAAAATGTAACATTTGGCCTATTTTTTTTTAAAGTGTTCAGCAACTTTTTTTCTAATTTTGCATAGATGTATCTTAAGGTGCTGCCACTATATACAAGAAATCTGTATTTGATTGAATCATTCCAAGGGCACCTAAGGGGCCCCCAAAGTGCAAAATGTTTACATTATCTAGTGATGTGGTTTTGAGAAGGGCCCTTGAGACCACCCCCAACATTAGATGTTGTGTATTGTGCCACAAAATCAACTGCTGTGACTAATCTCTACAGCCCAGTACATTGATACCTTGACTAATCTTTAATTGGTCACAGCACCCAGGCAGAGTAGACACACTTGACCCCTGTTAGACTGAACAGTTGCCTAACACTTTTAAACTGTATCTTCAAAACTATTGATTTTCTATAATTGCAAGTTGTGTTTATTTTGATGTTCATTTAATTATTATAAAATGGTGTGACTGTGGTGTCTGTTGGTTAAAGATGTATTGTCTGTAGAAATATGTAGGTGACAAACATAGAAAATTAATATTCTGTCACCTGTAGGTGACAAACATAGAAAATTTATATTCTGGACAACTATAGAGTGAAATATCCTACACTTTATTTATTTCAAATGCATTTTACTGATCTGTTTAAGCTTGCCATGCCTTGTGTAGACATGGTACTGTGTAAATCAATTGTCTCAATATAGACTAATAATTACAGATTCATAATATAGTTGACACCTGAAACAACCAAATGTCAACCATTAGAAGAGTTGACATAGTTCCGCTATACATTATATATGTAAATTTAACCAGCTGCCATGTCAAGTCCATTATAATTATGACTAACAGTGTTCAAAATTATTCAGGTAAATAGCAAATAACAAAGGACACAAGTTTTCTCCTTGCCATACCTCTACACATGAAAAGAAGGCTGACACAACTTAGCCCTCATTTATACATGATTTAGCATTTTTGTACAAGTTGTATACAATTTTCAACACAATACAATAAATACAGCATGAAATTATCTTAGACAACAGGGAGGACAGGTCTACTAAATCAAATGCTTTCTTATAATCGATGAAGGCACAATAAAGCCTTTTGCGTCGAGACAAATACAATTCAACCAATACCCCTATCTGAACACTGCCTGTTCTTCACCTATTACATTCGCTTTGTTTAGGTATGTGGTCAGTCTGGTGTTCTGAACAATCACTAAGGTTAATGAACACTTGTGCAGAATGTCACCTACTTGGCACGTTTAATTGATCTATTCAGCTATGATGACACTGCTTAGGCCTCACTCTGGACACTGTCACTAATAGTGTTGTGTATTGTCTTACTTGGTGCATTGAGCTAATCTACTTGACCATGAATCAGTGGTGGCTCTGGTTGTGTATTACACCCAGCTGTGGAGCTAAGATTCTCTGCCTGCTATTGTTTGATGGAAACTGTGACTAATCTGTAATTGGTCACTGGCAGTAGCTTATGTCAACAGACAGAATTAAGACACTAGACCCCAGTTAAACTGGACAGTTGACTGTAGGTTTTAAACTGTGTCAAACAGTGAGTCTACACTTTGCTCTCAAATAATCTGTCCTCTTAGTTTTATACATAAATACATAATCTGGCATAACTTGATACGTCTTTGTAGCGGTACATTTGTACTTCCAGTGTATCGTTGCAACATAACATACATATTACATACTGTATGCCACATTTGAATGTTGTGCATGTAATATTTCCATGCAATCCATTTGCATATATAATATAAAACTTCAACAGCCATTTTCTTCATTTTTAGTCCTTTGGCCGAAGGTCCAAGGGACTATTGCCATCACTCTGCATCCGCCGTCCACCGTTAGCTGCCGTATCTCAGAAACCGTTCAGTAACTTTTTCTCTCATTTTGCACAGACACATCTTGAGGCACTGCCACTATGCACGAGAAATCTGTATTTGACTGAATCAATTTAAGGGCTCCCTAGGGCCTCCAAAGTCCCCAAAACTGGTAAAAATGTAACATTTGGCCTATTTTTTCTAAAACTGTTCAGCAACTTTTTTTCTAATTTTGCATAGATGTAACTTAGGGTGCTGCCACTATATACAAGAAATCTGTATTTGATTGAATCATTCCAAGGGCACCTAAGGGGCCCCCAAAATGCAAAAGGTTTACATTATCTATTGATGTGGTTTTGAGAAGGGCCCTTGAGACCACCCCAACATTAGATGTTGTGTATTGTTCCACAAAATCAACTGCTGTGACTAATCTCTACAGCCCAGTACATTGATACCTTGACTAATCTTTAATTGGTCACAGCACCCAGGCAGAGTATTCACACTTGACCCCTGTTAGACTGAACAGTTGCCTAACACTTTTAAACTGTATCTTCAAAACTATTGATTTTCTATAATTGCAAGTTGTGTTTATTTTGATGTTCATTTAATTATTATCAAATGGTGTGACTGTGGTAGTTTTTCATTGGTTGAAGATGTATTGTCTGTGGTGAGCATATGTAGGTGATAAATATAGAAAGTGCTTCGATATTCTGTCACCTGTGGTAAGAATAAACATAGAAAATTAATATTCTGGACAACTATAGAGTGAAATTATCCTACACTTTACATTTCAAATGCATTTTACTGATCTGTTTAAGCTTTCATGCCTTGTGTAGACATGGTACTGTGTAAACCAATTGTCTCAATATAGACTAATAATTACAGATTCATAATATAGCTACACCTTGAAACAACCAAATGTCAACCATTAGAAGAGTTGACATAGTTCCATATACACTATATATGTAGTTCTGAACCAGCTGCCATGTCGGTCCATTATAATTATGATCTTCAACAGTGTTCAAAATTATTCAGGTAAATAGCAAATAACAAAGACACAAGTTTTCCTTGCCATACTTTCATTATTGAAAAGAAGAAGGACACAACTTAGCCCTCATTTATACATGATTTAGCATTTTTGTATGTTGTATACAACTTTCAACACAATACCATTAATACCATATGAAATTATCTTAGACCACAGGGAGGACCGGTCTACTAAATCAAATGCTTTCTTATAATCAATGAAGGCACAATAAAGCCTTTTGTGTCGAGACAAATACAATTCAACCAATACCCCTATTTGAACACTGCCTGTTCTTCACCTATTACATTCGCTTTGTTTAGGTATGTGGTCAGTCTGGTGTTCCGAACAATCACCAAGGATTAATGAACACTTGTGCAGAATGTCACCCACTTGGCAGGTTTAATTGATCTATTCAGCAATGATGACACTGCTTAGGTCTCACTCTGGACACTGTCACTCACAGTGTTGTATATTGTCTTAGTTGGTGCATTGAGCGAATCTACTTGACCATGAATCAGTGGTGGGTCTGGTTTTGTATTACACCCAGCTGTGGAGCTAAGATTCTCTGCCTGCTATTGTTTGATGGAAGCTGTGACTAATCTGTAATTGGTCACTGGCAGTGAAGCCTGCCGTACCAGACAGAATTAAGTGACATCTAGACCCCCAGTTAAACTGGACAGTTGGACTGTAGGTTTTAAACTGTCAAACAGTGAGCTCCCATGGCCTCGCCCCCAGCACCCTCATCTCTTAGTTTTTACATAAAGACATAATCTGGCATAACTTGGATACGTCTTTGTAGCGGCACATTTGTAATTCCAGTGTATCGCCGTGAAGATAACATACATATTACATACCGTATGCCAAGATTTGAATTGCCAGTATGTAATATTTCCATGCAATCCATTTGCATATATAATATAAAACTTCAACAGCCATTTTCTTCATTTTTAGTCCTTTGGCCGAAGGTCCAAGGGACTATTGCCATCACTCTGCATCCGCCGTCCACCGTTAGCTGCCGTATCTCAGAAACCGTTCAGTAACTTTTTCTCTCATTTTGCACAGACAAATCTTGAGGCACTGCCACTATGCACGAGAAATCTGTATTTGACTGAATCAATTTAAGGGCTCCCTAGGGCCTCCAAAGTCCCCAAAACTGGTAAAAATGTAACATTTGGCCTATTTTATCTAAAACTGTTCAGCAACTTTTTTTCTAATTTTGCATAGATGTAATTTAGGGTGCTGCCACTATATACAAGAAATCTGTATTTGATTGAATCATTCCAAGGGCACCTAAGGGGCCCCCAAAATGCAAAATGTTTACATTATCTAGTGACGTGGTTTTGAGAAGGGCCCTTGAGACCACCCCCAACATTAGATGTTGTGTATTGTTCCACAAAATCAACTGCTGTGACTAATCTCTACAGCCCAGTACATTGATACCTTGACTAATCTTTAATTGGTCACAGCACCCAGGCAGAGTAGACACACTTGACCCCTGTTAGACTGAACAGTTGCCTAACACTTTTAAACTGTATCTTCAAAACTATTGATTTTCTATAATTGTAAGTTGTGTTTATTTTGATGTTCATTTAATTATTATAAAATGGTGTGACTGTGGTGTCTATTGGTTAAAGATGTTTTGTCTGTAGAAACCTGTAGGTGACAAACATAGAAAATTAATATTCTGTCACCTGTAGGTGACAAACATAGAAAATTAATATTCTTGACAACTATAGAGGGAAATATCCTACACTTTATTGATATCAAATGCATTCTACTGTTCTGTTTATGCTTGCCATGCCTTGTGTAGACATGGTACTGTATAAATCAATTGTATCAATATAGACTAATAATTACAGATTCACAATATAGTTGACACCTGAAACAACCAAATGTCAACCATTAGAAGAGTTGACATAGTTCCGCTATACACTATATATGTAAATTTAACCAGCTGCCATGTCTAGTCCGTTATAATTGTGACTAACAGTGTTCAAAATTATTCAGGTAAATAGCAAATAACAAAGGACACAAGTTTTCTCCTTGCCATACCCTCTACACATGAGAAGAAGGCTGACACAGCCTGGCCCTCATTTATACATGATTTAGCATTTTTGTATAAGTTGTATACAATTTTCAACACAATACAATTCTTTGTATACAAGAGGTATCTTAGACAACAGGGAGGGACAGATCCTACTACTAAATCCAAATGCTTTCTTATAATCGATGAGGCTTTAAATAAAGAGCCTTTTGCGTCAGCAGTCAGCCCTGGCATTTATTGTGCCCCTATGTGAACACTGCCCTGTTCTTCACCTATTACACATTCGCTTTTGTTTTAGGTATGTAGTTAGTCTGGGTGTTCTGAACAATCACTAAGGATTAATGAACACTTGTGCAGAATGTCACCCTGCGTTTGTTAGTCTGTTCGGCTGCGACACCAGCGTTTCCTCTGGACACTGTCACTAATGAGTGTTGTGTATTGTGTCTTACTTGGTGCATTGGGGCTAATCTGCGCCTGACCATGAATCAGTGGTGGCTCTGGTTGTGTATTACACCCAGCTGTGGAGCTAAGATTCTCTGCCTGCTATTGTTTGATGGAAACTGTGACTAATCTGTAATTGGTCACTGGCAGTAGCTTATGTCAACAGACAAAATTAAGACACTAGACCCCAGTTAAACTGGACAGTTGACTGTAGGTTTTAAACTGTGTCAAACAGTGAGTCTACACTTTGCTCTCAAATAATCTGTCCTCTTAGTTTTATACATAAAGACATAATCTGGCATAACTTGATACGTCTTTGTAGCGGTACATTTGTACTTCCAGTGTATCGTTGCAACATAACATACATATTACATACTGTATGCCACATTTGAATGTTGTGCATGTAATATTTCCATGCAATCCATTTGCATATATAATATAAAACTTCAACAGCCATTTTCTTCATTTTTAGTCCTTTGGCCGAAGGTCCAAGGGACTATTGCCATCACTCTGCATCCGCCGTCCACCGTTAGCTGCCGTATCTCAGAAACCGTTCAGTAACTTTTTCTCTCATTTTGCACAGACACATCTTGAGGCACTGCCACTATGCACGAGAAATCTGTATTTGACTGAATCAATTTAAGGGCTCCCTAGGGCCTCCAAAGTCCCCAAAACTGGTAAAAATGTAACATTTGGCCTATTTTTTCTAAAACTGTTCAGCAACTTTTTTTCTAATTTTGCATAGATGTAACTTAGGGTGCTGCCACTATATACAAGAAATCTGTATTTGATTGAATCATTCCAAGGGCACCTAAGGGGCCCCCAAAATGCAAAATGTTTACATTATCTAGTGATGTGGTTTTGAGAAGGGCCCTTGAGACCACCCCCAACATTAGATGTTGTGTATTGTTCCACAAAATCAACTGCTGTGACTAATCTCTACAGCCCAGTACATTGATACCTTGACTAATCTTTAATTGGTCACAACACCCAGGCAGAGTAGACACACTTGACCCCTGCTAGACTGAACAGTTGCCTAACACTTTTAAACTGTATCTTCAAAACGATTGATTTTCTATAATTGCAAGTTGTGTTTATTTTGAAGTTCATTTAATTATTATAAAATGGTGTGACTGTGGTGTCTATTGGTTAAAGATGTATTGTCTGTAGAAACATGTAGGTGACAAACATAGAAAAATTAATATTCTGGACAACTATAGAGTGAAATATCCTACACTTTATTTATATCAAATGCATTCTACTGTTCTGTTTACGCTTGCCATGCCTTGTGTAGACATGGTACTGTGTAAATCAATTGTATCAATATAGACTAATTATTACAGATTCACAATATAGTTGACACCTGGAAACAGCCAGTATCAACCATTAGAAGAGTTATTTATAGTTCCGCTATACACTATATGTAATAAATTTAACCAGCTGCCGTAGTAGGTCCATTATAATTATGACTAACAGTGTTCAAAGATTATTCGGTAAAATATATGGAAATAACAAGGACACAGGATTTTCTCTTGCCATGCCTCTACACATGAAAGAAGGCTGACACAACTTAGCCTCAATTTTATACGCCGGTTAGCATTTTTGTACCAAGTTGTATACAATTTTTCAACACAATACAATTAATACAGCATGGAGTATCTTGAACCAACAGGGACCTGAGTCTACTAAATCAAATGCTATCTTATAATCGATGAAGGCACAATAAAGCCTTTTGCGTCGAGACTAATACAATTCAACCAATACCCCTATCTGAACACTGCCTGTTCTTCACCTATTACATTCGCTTTGTTTAGGTATGTGGTCAGTCTGGTGTTCTGAACAATCACTAAGGATTAATGAACACTTGTGCAGAATGTCACCCACTTGGCAGGTTTAATTGATCTATTCAGCTATGATGACACTGCTTAGGCCTCACTCTGGACACTGACACTAATAGTGTTGTGTATTGTCTTACTTGGTGCATTGAGCTAATCTACTTGACCATGAATCAGTGGTGGCTCTGGTTGTGTATTACACCCAGCTGTGGAGCTAAGATTCTCTGCCTGCTATTGTTTGATGGAAACTGTGACTAATATGTAATTGGTCACTGGCAGTAGCTTATGTCAACAGACAGAATTAAGACACTAGACCCCATTTAAACTGGACAGTTGACTGTAGGTTTTAAACTGTGTCAAACAGTGAGTCTACACTTTGCTCTCAAATAATCTGTCCTCTTAGTTTTATACATAAAGACATAATCTGGCATAACTTGATACGTCTTTGTAGCCTTACATTTGTACATCCAGTGTATCGTTGCAACATAACATACATATTACGTACTGTATGCCACATTTGAATGTTGTGCATGTAATATTTCCATGCAATCCATTTGCATATATAATATAAAACTTCAACAGCCATTTTCTTCATTTTTAGTCCTTTGGCCGAAGGTCCAAGGGACTATTGCCATCACTCTGCATACGCCGCCGTTAGCTGCCGTATCTCAGAAACCGTTCAGTAACTTTTTCTCTAATTTTGCACAGACACATCTTGAGGCACTGCCACTATGCACGAGAAATCTGTATTTGATTGAATCAATTTAAGGGCTCCCTAGGGCCTCCAAAGTCCCCAAAACTGGTAAAAATGTAACATTTGGCCTATTTTTTCTAAAACTGTTCAGCAACTTTTTTTCTAATTTTGCATAGATGTATCTTAGGGTGCTGCCACTATATACAAAAAATCTGTATTTGATTGAATCATTCCAAGGGCACCTAAGGGGCCCCCAAAATTGCAAAAGGTTTACATTATCTAGTGATGTGGTTTTGAGAAGGGCCCTTGAGACCACCCCCAACATTAGATGTTGTGTATTGTTCCACAAAATCAACTGCTGTGACTAATCTCTACAGCCCAGTACATTGATACCTTGACTAATCTTTAATTGGTCACAGCACCCAGGCAGAGTAGACACACTTGACCCCTGTTAGACTGAACAGTTGCCTAACACTTTTAAACTGTATCTTCAAAACTATTGATTTTCTATAATTGCAAGTTGTGTTTATTTTGATGTTCATTTAATTATTATAAAATGGTGTGACTGTGGTGTCTATTGGTTAAAGATGTATTGTCTGTAGAAACCTGTAGGTGACAAACATAGAAAATTAATATTCTGTCACCTGTAGGTGACAAACATAGAAAATTAATATTCTGGACAACTATAGAGTGAAATATCCTACACTTTATTTATATCAAATGCATTTTACTGATCTGTTTAAGCTTGCCATGCCTTGTGTAGACATGGTACTGTGTAAATCAATTGTCTCAATATAGACTAATAATTACAGATTCATAATATAGTTGACACCTGAAACAACCAAATGTCAACCATTAGAAGAGTTGACATAGTTCCGCTATACACTATATATGTAAATTTAACCAGCTGCCATGTCAAGTCCATTATAATTATGACTAACAGTGTTCAAAATTATTCAGGTAAATAGCAAATAACAAAGGACACAAGTTTTCTCCTTGCCATACCTCTACACATGAAAAGAAGGCTGACACAACTTAGCCCTCATTTATACATGATTTAGCATTTTTGTACAAGTTGTATACAATTTTCAACACAATACAATTAATACAGCATGAAATTATCTTAGACAACAGGGAGGACAGGTCTACTAAATCAAATGCTTTCTTATAATCGATGAAGGCACAATAAAGCCTTTTGCGTCGAGACAAATACAATTCAACCAATACCCCTATCTGAACACTGCCTGTTCTTCACCTATTACATTCGCTTTGTTTAGGTATGTGGTCAGTCTGGTGTTCTGAACAATCACTAAGGATTAATGAACACTTGTGCAGAATGTCACCTACTTGGCAGGTTTAATTGATCTATTCAGCTATGATGACACTGCTTAGGCCTCACTCTGGACACTGTCACTAATAGTGTTGTGTATTGTCTTACTTGGTGCATTGAGCTAATCTACTTGACCATGAATCAGTGGTGGCTCTGGTTGTGTATTACACCCAGCTGTGGAGCTAAGATTCTCTGCCTGCTATTGTTTGATGGAAACTGTGACTAATCTGTAATTGGTCACTGGCAGTAGCTTATGTCAACAGACAGAATTAAGACACTAGACCCCAGTTAAACTGGACAGTTGACTGTAGGTTTTAAACTGTGTCAAACAGTGAGTCTACACTTTGCTCTCAAATAATCTGTCCTCTTAGTTTTATACATAAAGACATAATCTGGCATAACTTGATACGTCTTTGTAGCGGTACATTTGTACTTCCAGTGTATCGTTGCAACATAACATACATATTACATACTGTATGCCACATTTGAATGTTGTGCATGTAATATTTCCATGCAATCCATTTGCATATATAATATAAAACTTCAACAGCCATTTTCTTCATTTTTAGTCCTTTGGCCGAAGGTCCAAGGGTCTATTGCCATCACTGTGCATCCGCCGACCAACGTTAGCTGCCGTATCTCAGAAACCGTTCAGTAACTTTTTCTCTAATTTTGCATAGACACATCATGAGGAAATGCCACTATGCACGAGAAATCTGTATTTGATTGAGTCAATTTAAGGGCTCCCTAGGGCCTCCAAAGTCCCCCAAACTGGTAAAAATGTAACATTTGGCCTATTTTTTCTAAAACTGTTCAGCAACTTTTTTTCTAATTTTGCATAGATGTATCTTAGGGTGCTGCCACTATATACAATAAATCTGTATTTGATTGAATCATTCTAAGGGGCCCCCAAAGTGCAAAAGTTTTACATTATCTAGTGATGTGGTTTTGAGAAGGGCCCTTGAGACTACCCCCAACAGTAGATTTTGTTTAATGTGCCACAAAAATCAACTGCTGTGACTAATCTCACAGCCCAGTGCTACTGGATAATACCTTGGACTAATCTTAATTGGTCACAGCACCTGTGCAGACACACTCCTGACCCTGCTAGACTGAACAGTTGCCTAACACTTTTAAACTGTATCTTCTCAAAAACTATTGATTTTCTATAAATTGCAAGTTGTACTTTATTTTGATGTTCATTTAATTATTATAAAATGGTGTGACTGTGGTGTCTATTGGTTAAGATGTATTGTCTGTAGAAACCTTGTAGGTACAAACATAGAAAATATTATTCTTGTCACCTGTAGGTGACAAACATAGAAAATTAATATTCTGGACAACGATAGAGTGAAATATCCTACACTTTATTTATATCAAAAGCATTTTACTGATCTGTTTAAGCTTGCCATGCCTTGTGTAGACATGGTACTGTGTAAATCAATTGTCTCAATATAGACTAATAATTACAGATTCATAATATAGTTGACACCTGGAACAACCAAATGTCAACCATTAGAAGAGTTGACATAGTTCCGCTATACACTATATATGTAAATTTAACCAGCTGCTATGTCAAGTCCATTATAATTATGACTAACAGTGTTCAAAATTATTCAGGTAAATAGCAAATAACAAAGGACACAAGTTTTCTCCTTGCCATACCTCTACACATGGAAAGAAGGCTGACACAACTTAGCCCTCATTTATACATGATTTAGCATTTTTGTACAAGTTGTATACAATTTTCAACACAATACAATTAATACAGCATGAAATTATCTTAGACAACAGGGAGGACAGGTCTACTAAATCAAATGCTTTCTTATAATCGATGAAGGCACAATAAAGCCTTTTGCGTCGAGACAAATACAATTCAACCAATACCCCTATCTGAACACTGCCTGTTCTTCACCTATTACATTCGCTTTGTTTAGGTATGTGGTCAGTCTGGTGTTCTGAACAATCACTAAGGATTAATGAACACTTGTGCAGAATGTCACCTACTTGGCAGGTTTAATTGATCTATTCAGCTATGATGACACTGCTTAGGCCTCACTCTGGACACTGTCACTAATAGTGTTGTGTATTGTCTTACTTGGTGCATTGAGCTAATCTACTTGACCATGAATCAGTGGTGGCTCTGGTTGTGTATTACACCCAGCTGTGGAGCTAAGATTCTCTGCCTGCTATTGTTTGATGGAAACTGTGACTAATCTGTAATTGGTCACTGGCAGTAGCTTATGTCAACAGACAGAATTAAGACACTAGACCCCAGTTAAACTGGACAGTTGACTGTAGGTTTTAAACTGTGTCAAACAGTGAGTCTACACTTTGCTCTCAAATAATCTGTCCTCTTAGTTTTATACATAAAGACATAATCTGGCATAACTTAATACGTCTTTGTACCGGTACATTTGTACTTCCAGTGTATCGTTGCAACATAACATACATATTACATACTGTATGCCACATTTGAATGTTGTGCATGTAATATTTCCATGCAATCCATTTGCATATATAATATAAAGCTTCAACAACCATTTTCTTCATTTTTAGTCCTTTGGCCGAAGGTTCAAAGGTACTATTGCCATCACTCTGCATCCGCCGTCCACCATTAGCTGCCGCATCTCAGAAACCGTTCAGTAACTTTTTCTCTAATTTTGCACAGACACATTTTGAGGCACTGCCACTATGCACGAGAAATCTGTATTTGATTGAATCAATTTAAGGGCTCCCTAGGGCCTCCAAATTCCCCAAAACTGGTAAAAATGTAACATTTGGCCTATTTTATCTAAAACTGTTCAGCAACTTTTTTTCTAATTTTGCATAGATGTATCTTATGGTGCTGCCACTATATACAAGAAATCTGTATTTGATTGAATCATTCCAAGGGCACCTAAGGGGCCCCCAAAGTGCAAAAGGTTTACATTATCTAGTGATGTGGTTTTGAGAAGGGCCCTTGAGACCACCCCCAACATTAGATGTTGTGTATTGTTCCACAAAATCAACAGCTGTGACTAATCTCTACAGCACAGTACATTGATACCTTGACTAATCTTTAATTGGTCACAGCACCCAGGCAGAGTAGACACACTTGACCCCTGTTAGACTGAACAGTTGCCTAACACTTTTAAACTGTATCTTCAAAACTATTGATTTTCTATAATTGCAAGTTGTGTTTATTTTGATGTTCATTTAATTATTATAAAATGGTGTGACTGTGGTGTCTATTGGTTAAAGATGTATTGTCTGTAGAAGCCTGTAGGTGACAAACATAGAAAATTAATATTCTGTCACCTGTAGGTGACAAACATAGAAAATTAATATTCTGGACAACTATAGAGTGAAATATCCTAAACTTTATTTATATCAAATGCATTTTACTGATCTGTTTAAGCTTGCCATGCCTTGTGTAGACATGGTACTGTGTAAATAAATTGTCTCAATATAGACTAATAATTATAGATTCATAATATAGTTGACACCTGAAACAACCAAATGTCAACCATTAGAAGAGTTGACATAGTTCCGCTATACACTATATATGTAAATTTAACCAGCTGCCATGTCAAGTCCATTATAATTAAGACTAACAGTGTTCAA
>JAHLWY010002261.1:0-12852 GCA_020002185.1 Paraescarpia echinospica | reverse complement strand
CACACGGTAGGCCGTCATATCTCTCAGTTCATTCTTACCTCACACGGTAGGCCGTCATATCTCTCAGTTCATTCTTTCCTCACACGGTAGGCCGTCATATCTCTCAGTTCATTCTTTCATCACACGGTAGGCAGTCATATCTCTCAGTTCATTCTTACATCACACGGTAGGCCGTCATGTCTCTCAGTTCATTCTTACATCACACGGTAGGCCGTCATATCTCTCAGTTCATTCTTACATCTCACGGTAGGCCGTCATGTCTCTCAGTTCATTCTTACCTCACACGGTAGGCCGTCATATCTCTCAGTTCATTATTACCTCACACGGTAGGCCGTCATTTCTCCTCTTGTTCATTCTACATCACACGGTAGGCCGTCATGTCTCCTTTGTAGTTCATTCTCCTATGTACCACACTCTGTGGCTGTCATATCCTCCTTCAGTTCATTCTTACATCACACGGACCGTCATATCTCTAGTCTTTCATTCTTACGTCACACGGTGGTAGGCCGTCATATCTCAGTTCATTCCCCATCACAATGAAGCCGTCATATCTCTCTCTCTAGTTCATTCCCATCTCACACGGAAGGCCGTCATATCTCTCAGTTCATTCCCCACCTCACACGGTAGGCCGCCGTCATTTCTCCCAGTTCATTCTACATCATACGGTAGGGCCGTCATATCTCCTCAGTTCATTCTTACATCACACGGTAGGCCGTCATATCTCAGTTCATTCTTACATCACACGTAGGCCGTCATGCATATATCAGTTCATTCTTTACATCACACGGTAGGCCGTCATATCTCAGTTCATTCTTACATCACACGGTAGGCCGTCATATCTCTCAGTTTATTCTTACATCACACGGTAGGCCGTCATATCTCTCAGTTCATTCTTACATCACACGGTAGGCCTTCATATATCTCAGTTCATTCTTACATCATATGGTAGGCCGTCATATCTCTCAGTTCATTCTTACATCACACATTAGGCCGTCATATATCTCAGTTCATTCTTACATCACACGGTAGGCCGTCATATCTCTCAGTTCATACTTACATCACACGGTAGGCCGTCATATATCTCAGTTCATTCTTACATCACACGGTAGGCCGTCATATCTCTCAATTAATTCTTACCTCACACGGTAGGCCGTCATATCTCTCAGTTCATTCTTACCTCACACGGTAGGCCGTCATATCTCTCAGTTCATTCTTTCCTTACACGGTAGGCCGTCATATCTCTCAGTTAATTCTTACATCACACGGTAGACCGTCATATCTCTCAGTTCATTCTTACCTCACACGGTAGGCCGTCATATCTCTCAGTTCATTCTTTCCTCACACGGTAGGCCGTCATATCTCTCAGTTCATTCTTTCATCACACGGTAGGCAGTCATATCTCTCAGTTCATTCTTACATCACACGGTAGGCCGTCATGTCTCTCAGTTCATTCTTACATCACACGGTAGGCCGTCATATCTCTCAGTTCATTCTTACATCACACGGTAGACCGTCATATCTCTCAGTTCATTCTTTCCTCACACGGTAGGCCGTCATATCTCTCAGTTCATTCTTTCATCACACGGTAGGCCGTCATATCTCTCAGTTCATTCTTACATCACACGGTAGGCCGTCATGTCTCTCAGTTCATTCTTACATCACACGGTAGGCCGTCATATCTCTCAGTTCATTCTTACATCACACGGTAGACCGTCATATCTCTCAGTTCATTCTTACGTCACACGGTAGGCCGTCATATCTCTCAGTTCATTCTTACATCACACGGTAGGCCGTCATATCTCTCAGTTCATTCTTACCTCACACGGAAGGCCGTCATATCTCTCAGTTCATTCTTACCTCACACGGTAGGCCGTCATTTCTCTCAGTTCATTCTTACATCATACGGTAGGCCGTCATATCTCTCAGTTCATTCTTACATCACACGGTAGGCCGTCATATCTCTCAGTTCATTCTTACATCACACGGTAGGCCGTCATATATATCAGTTCATTCTTACATCACACGGTAGGCCGTCATATCTCAGTTCATTCTTACATCACACGGTAGGCCGTCATATCTCTCAGTTTATTCTTACATCACACGGTAGGCCGTCATATCTCTCAGTTCATTCTTACATCACACGGTAGGCCTTCATATATCTCAGTTCATTCTTACATCATATGGTAGGCCGTCATATCTCTCAGTTCATTCTTACATCACACATTAGGCCGTCATATATCTCAGTTCATTCTTACATCACACGGTAGGCCGTCATATCTCTCAGTTCATTCTTATATCACACAGTAGGCCGTCATATCTCAGGTCATTCTTACATCACACGGTAGGCCGTCATATCTCTCAGTTCATACTTACATCACACGGTAGGCCGTCATATATCTCAGTTCATTCTTACATCACACGGTAGGCCGTCATATCTCTCAATTAATTCTTACCTCACACGGTAGGCCGTCATATCTCTCAGTTCATTCTTACCTCACACGGTAGGCCGTCATATCTCTCATTTCATTCTTTCCTCACACGGTAGGCCGTCATATCTCTCAGTTCATTCTTACCTCACACGGTAGGCCGTCATATCTCTCAGTTCATTCTTTCCTCACACGGTAGGCCGTCATATCTCTCAGTTCATTCTTACATCACACGGTAGGCCGTCATGTCTCTCAGTTCATTCTTACATCACACGGTGGGCCGTCATATCTCTCAGTTCATTCTTACCTCACACGGTAGGCCGTCATGTCTCTCTGTTCATTCTTACATCACATGGTAGGCCGTCATATATCTCAGTTCATTCTACTCCTCTCTCACGGTAGGCCGTCATGTCTCTCAGTTCATTCTTACCTCTCACGTTAGGCCGTCATGTCTCTCAGTTCATTCTTACATCACATGGTAGGCCGTCATATCTCTCAGTTCATTCTTACATCACACGGTAGGCCGTCATGTCTCTCATTTCATCCTTACATCACACAGTAGGCCGTCATATCTCTCAGTTCATTCTTACCTCTCACAGTAGGCCGTCATGTCTCTCAGTTCATTCTTACATCACACGGTAGGCCGTCATATCTCTCAGTTCATTCTTACATCACACGGTAGGCCGTCATATCTCTCAGTTCATTCTTACCTCACACGGTAGGCCGTCATATCTCTCAATTCATTCTTACCTCACACGGTAGGCCGTCATTTCTCTCAGTTCATTCTTACATCATACGGTAGGCCTTCATATCTCTCAGTTCATTCTTACATCACACGGTAGGCCGTCATATCTCTCAGTTCATTCTTACATCACACGGTAGGCCGTCATATATATCAGTTCCTTCTTACATCACACGGTAGGCCGTCATATCTCAGTTCATTCTTACATCACACGGTAGGCCGTCATATCTCTCAGTTTATTCTTACATCACACGGTAGGCCGTCATATCTCTCAGTTCATTCTTACATCACACGGTAGGCCTTCATATATCTCAGTTCATTCTTACATCATATGGTAGGCCGTCATATCTCTCAGTTCATTCTTACATCACACATTAGGCCGTCATATATCTCAGTTCATTCTTACATCACACGGTAGGCCGTCATATCTCTCAGTTCATTCTTACATCACACAGTAGGCCGTCATATCTCAGGTCATTCTTACATCACACGGTAGGCCGTCATATCTCTCAGTTCATACTTACATCACACCGTAGGCCGTCATATATCTCAGTTCATTCTTACATCACACGGTAGGCCGTCATATCTCTCAGTTAATTCTTACCTCACACGGTAGGCCGTCATATCTCTCTCTTTAGTCTATTTTACCTCATTATCTCGTCTCACACGTAGCCGCTTCAGTTCATTCTACCTCATTACCGCCGTCATATCTCTTGCTCCATTCTTTCACCGGCCGTCATGCATTCTCTCAGTCTATTCTACATCACAATTTGTATTGCCTGGCGTCTCTCTTGTCTATTCTTACATCATTATCGGCCGTCATATCTCTAAGTTCATTCTTACCTCACACGGTAGGCCGTCATGTCTCTCTGTTCATTCTTACATCACATGGTAGGCCGTCATATATCTCAGTTCATTCTTACCTCTCACGGTAGGCCGTCATGTCTCTCAGTTCATTCTTACCTCTCACGGTAGGCCGTCATGTCTCTCAGTTCATTCTTACATCACATGGTAGGCCGTCATATCTCTCAGTTCATTCTTACATCACACGGTAGGCCGTCATGTCTCTCATTTCATCCTTACATCACACAGTAGGCCGTCATATCTCTCAGTTCATTCTTACCTCTCACAGTAGGCCGTCATGTCTCTCAGTTCATTCTTACATCACACGGTAGGCCGTCATATCTCTCAGTTCATTCTTACATCACACGGTAGGCCGTCATAACTCTCAATTCATTCTTACCTCACACGGAAGGCCGTCATATCTCTCAGTTCATTCTTACCTCACACGGTAGGCCGTCATTTCTCTCAGTTCATTCTTACATCATACGGTAGGCCGTCATATCTCTCAGTTCATTCTTACATCACACGGTAGGCCGTCATATATCCTTGTAGGTCATTCTTACATCACACGGTAGGCCGTCATATCTCTCAGTTCATACTTACATCACACGGTAGGCCGTCATATATCTCAGTTCATTCTTACATCACACGGTAGGCCGTCATATCTCTCAGTTCATTCTTACCTCACACGGTAGGCCGTCATATCTCTCAGTTCATTCTTACCTCACACGGTAGGCCGTCATATCTCTCAGTTCATTCTTACCTCACACGGTAGGCCGTCATATCTCTCAGTTCATTCTTACCATCACACGGTAGGCCGTCATGTCTCTCAGTTCATTCTTACATCACACGGTAGGCCGTCATATCTCTCAGTTCATTCTTACCTCACACGGTAGGCCGTCATGTCTCTCTGTTCATTCTTACATCACATGGTAGGCCGTCATATATCTCAGTTCATTCTTACCTCTCACGGTAGGCCGTCATGTCTCTCAGTTCATTCTTACCTCTCACGGTAGGCCGTCATGTCTCTCAGTTCATTCTTACATCACATGGTAGGCCGTCATATCTCTCAGTTCATTCTTACATCACACGGTAGGCCGTCATGTCTCTCATTTCATCCTTACATCACACGGTAGGCCGTCATATCTCTCAGTTCATTCTTACCTCTCACGGTAGGCCGTCATGTCTCTCAGTTCATTCTTACATCACACGGTAGGCCGTCATATCTCTCAGTTCATTCTTACATCACACGGTAGGCCGTCATAACTCTCAATTCATTCTTACCTCTCACGATAGGCCGTCATGTCTCTCAGTTAATTCTTACATCACACGGTAGGCCGTCATTTCTCTCAGTTCATTCTTACATCATACGGTAGGCCGTCATATCTCTCAGTTCATTCTTACATCACACGGTAGGCCGTCATATATCTCAGGTCATTCTTACATCACACGGTAGGCCGTCATATCTCTCAGTTCATACTTACATCACACGGTAGGCCGTCATATATCTCAGTTCATTCTTACATCACACGGTAGGCCGTCATATCTCTCAATTAATTCTTACCTCACACGGTAGGCCGTCATATCTCTCAGTTCATTCTTACCTCACACGGTAGGCCGTCATATCTCTCAGTTCATTCTTTCCTCACACGGTAGGCCGTCATATCTCTCAGTTCATTCTTACCTCACACGGTAGGCCGTCATATCTCTCAGTTCATTCTTTCCTCACACGGTAGGCCGTCATATCTCTCAGTTCATTCTTACATCACACGGTAGGCCGTCATGTCTCTCAATTCATTCTTACATCACACGGTAGGCCGTCATATCTCTCAGTTCATTCTTACCTCACACGGTAGGCCGTCATGTCTCTCTGTTCATTCTTACATCACATGGTAGGCCGTCATATATCTCAGTTCATTCTTACCTCTCACGGTAGGCCGTCATGTCTCTCAGTTCATTCTTACCTCTCACGGTAGGCCGTCATGTCTCTCAGTTCATTCTTACATCACATGGTAGGCCGTCATATCTCTCAGTTCATTCTTACATCACACGGTAGGCCGTCATGTCTCTCATTTCATCCTTACATCACACGGTAGGCCGTCATATCTCTCAGTTCATTCTTACATCACACGGTAGGCCGTCATATCTCTCAGTTCATCCTTACATCACACGGAAGGCCGTCATATCTCTCATTTCATCCTTACATCACACGGTAGGCCGTCATATCTCTCAGTTCATTCTTACCTCACACGGTAGGCCGTCATATCTCTCAGTTCATTCTTACATCACACGGTAGGCCATCATATCTCTCAGTTCATTCTTACATCACACGGTAGGTCTTCATATCTCTCAGTTCATTCTTACATCACACGGTAGGCCGTCATTTCTCTCAGTTCATTCTTACATCACACGGTAGGCCGTCATATCTCTCAGTTCATTCTTACCTCACACGGTAGGCCGTCATATCTCTCAGTTCATTCTTACCTCACACGGTAGGCCGTCATTTCTCTCAGTTCATTCTTACATCATACGGTAGGCCGTCATATCTCTCAGTTCATTCCTACATCACACGGTAGGCCGTCATATCTCTCAGTTAATTTTTACATCACACGGTAGGCCGTCATATCTCTCATTTCATTCTTACATCATACAGTAGGCCTTCATATCTCTCAGTTCATTCTTACATCACACGGTAGTCCGTCATGTCTCTCAGTTCATTTTTACATCACACGGTAGGCCGTCATATTTGTCAGTTCATTCTTACATCACACGATAGGCCGTCATATCTCTCAGTTCATTCTTACATCACACGGTGGGCCGTCATATCTCTCAGTTCGTTCTTACATCACACGGTAGGCCGTCAGTTCATTCTTACATCACACGGTAGGCCGTCATGTCTCTCAGTTCATCCATACATCACACGGTAGGCAGTCATATCTCTCAGTTCATCCTTACATCACACGGTAGGCCGTCATATCTCTCAGTTCATTCTTACCTCACACGGTAGGCCGTCATATCTCTCAGTTCATTCTTACATCACACGGTAGGCCGTCATATCTCTCAGTTCATTCTTACATCATACGGTAGGCCGTCATATCTCTCAGTTCATTCTTACATCACACGGTAGGCCGTCATATCTCTCAGTTCATTCTTACATCACACGGTAGTCCGTCATGTCTCTCAGTTCATTTTTACATCACAGGTAGGCCGTCATATTTGTCAGTTCATCCTTACATCACACGGTAGGCCGTCATATCTCTCAGTTCATTCTTACCTCACACGGTAGGCCGTCATGTCTCTCTGTTCATTCTTACATCACATGGTAGGCCGTCATATATCTCAGTTCATTCTTACCTCTCACGGTAGGCCGTCATGTCTCTCAGTTCATTCTTACCTCTCACGGTAGGCCGTCATGTCTCTCAGTTCATTCTTACATCACATGGTAGGCCGTCATATCTCTCAGTTCATTCTTACATCACACGGTAGGCCGTCATATCTCTCATTTCATCCTTACATCACACGGTAGGCCGTCATATCTCTCAGTTCATTCTTACATCACACGGTAGGCCGTCATATCTCTCAGTTCATCCTTACATCACACGGAAGGCCGTCATATCTCTCATTTCATCCTTACATCACACGGTAGGCCGTCATATCTCTCAGTTCATTCTTACCTCACACGGTAGGCCGTCATATCTCTCAGTTCATTCTTACATCACACGGTAGGCCATCATATCTCTCAGTTCATTCTTACATCACACGGTAGGTCTTCATATCTCTCAGTTCATTCTTACATCACACGGTAGGCCGTCATTTCTCTCAGTTCATTCTTACATCACACGGTAGGCCGTCATATCTCTAAGTTCATTCTTACCTCACACGGTAGGCCGTCATATCTCTCAGTTCATTCTTACCTCACACGTTAGGCCATCATTTCTCTCAGTTCATTCTTACATCATACGGTAGGCCGTCATATCTCTCAGTTCATTCCTACATCACACGGTAGGCCGTCATATCTCTCAGTTAATTTTTACATCACACGGTAGGCCGTCATATCTCTCATTTCATTCTTACATCATACAGTAGGCCTTCATATCTCTCAGTTCATTCTTACATCACACGGTAGGCCGTCATATCTCTCAGTTCATTCTTACCTCTCACGGTAGGCCGTGATGTCTCTCAGTTCATTCTAACATCACACGGTAGGCCGTCATATATCTCAGGTCATTCTTACATCACACGGTAGGCCGTCATATCTCTCAGTTCATACTTACATCACACGGTAGGCCGTCATATATCTCAGTTCATTCTTACATCACACGGTAGGCCGTCATATCTCTCAATTAATTCTTACCTCACACGGTAGGCCGTCATATCTCTCCGTTAATTCTTACCTCACACGGTAGGCCGTCATGTCTCTCTGTTCATTCTTACATCACATGGTAGGCCGTCATATATCTCAGTTCATTCTTACCTCTCACGGTAGGCCGTCATGTCTCTCAGTTCATTCTTACCTCTCACGGTAGGCCGTCATGTCTCTCAGTTCATTCTTACATCACATGGTAGGCCGTCATATCTCTCAGTTCAATCTTACATCACACGGTAGGCCGGCATATCTCTCATTTCATCCTTACATCACACGGTAGGCCGTCATATATCTCAGTTCATTCTTACCTCTCACGGTAGGCCGTCATGTCTCTCAATTCATTCTTACCTCTCACGTTAGGCCGTCATGTCTCTCAGTTCATTCTTACATCACATGGTAGGCCGTCATATCTCTCAGTTCATTCTTACATCACACGGTAGGCCGTCATGTCTCTCATTTCATCCTTACATCACACGGTAGGCCGTCATATCTCTCAGTTCATTCTTACCTCTCACGGTAGGCCGTCATGTCTCTCAGTTCATTCTTACATCACACGGTAGGCCGTCATATCTCTCAGTTCATTCTTACATCACACGGTAGGCCGTCATATCTCTCAATTCATTCTTACCTCTCACGATAGGCCGTCATGTCTCTCAGTTAATTCTTACATCACACGGTAGGCCGTCATTTCTCTCAGTTCATTCTTACATCATACGGTAGGCCGTCATATCTCTCAGTTCATTCTTACATCACACGGTAGGCCGTCATATCTCTCAGTTCATTCTTACATCACACGGTAGGCCGTCATATATATCAGTTCATTCTTACATCACACGGTAGGCCGTCATATCTCAGTTCATTCTTACATCACACGGTAGGCCGTCATATCTCTCAGTTTATTCTTACATCACACGGTAGGCCGTCATATCTCTCAGTTCATTCTTACATCACACGGTAGGCCTTCATATATCTCAGTTCATTCTTACATCATATGGTAGTCCGTCATATCTCTCAGTTCATTCTTACATCACACATTAGGCCGTCATATATCTCAGATCATTCTTACATCACACGGTAGGCCGTCATATCTCTCAGTTCATACTTACATCACACGGTAGGCCGTCATATATCTCAGTTCATTCTTACATCACACGGTAGGCCGTCATATCTCTCAATTAATTCTTACCTCACACGGTAGGCCGTCATATCTCTCAGTTCATTCTTACCTCACACGGTAGGCCGTCATATCTCTCAGTTCATTCTTTCCTCACACGGTAGGCCGTCATATCTCTCAGTTCATTCTTACCTCACACGGTAGGCCGTCATATCTCTCAGTTCTTTCTTTCCTCACACGGTAGGCCGTCATATCTCTCAGTTCATTCTTACATCACACGGTAGGCCGTCATGTCTCTCAGATCATTCTTACATCACACGGTAGGCCGTCATATCTCTCAGTTCATTCTTACCTCACACGGTAGGCCGTCATGTCTCTCTGTTCATTCTTACATCACATGGTAGGCCGTCATATATCTCAGTTCATTCTTACCTCTCACGGTAGGCCGTCATGTCTCTCAGTTCATTCTTACCTCTCACGGTAGGCCGTCATGTCTCTCAGTTCATTCTTACATCACATGGTAGGCCTTCATATCTCTCAGTTCATTCTTACATCACACGGTAGGCCGTCATGTCTCTCATTTCATCCTTACATCACACGGTAGGCCGTCATATCTCTCAGTTCATTCTTACCTCTCACGGTAGGCCGTCATGTCTCTCAGTTCATTCTTACATCACACGGTAGGCCGTCATATCTCTCAGTTCATTCTTACATCACACGGTAGGCCGTCATATCTCTCAATTCATTCTTACCTCTCACGATAGGCCGTCATGTCTCTCAGTTCATTCTTACATCACACGGTAGGCCGTCATATCTCTCAGTTCATTCTTACCTCTCACGGTAGGCCGTGATGTCTCTCAGTTCATTCTAACATCACACGGTAGGCCGTCATATCTCTCAGTTCATTCTTACATCACACGGTAGGCCGTGATATCTGTCAGTTCATTCTTACCTCTCAAATTAGGCCGTCATGTCTCTCAGTTCATTCTTACCTCTCACGGTAGGCCGTCATGTCTCTCAGTTCATTCTTACATCACACGGTAGGCCGTCATATCTCTCAGTTCATTCTTACATCTCACGGTAGGCCGTCATGTCTCTCAGTTCATTCTTACCTCACACGGTAGGCCGTCATATCTCTCAGTTCATTATTACCTCACACGGTAGGCCGTCATTTCTCTCAGTTCATTCATACATCATACGGTAGGCCTTCATATCTCTCAGTTCATTCTTACATCACACGGTAGGCCGTCATATCTCTCAGTTCATTCTTACATCACACGGTAGGCCGTCATATATATCAGTTCATTCTTACATCACACGGTAGGCCGTCATATCTCAGTTCATTCTTACATCACACGGTAGGCCGTCATATCTCTCAGTTTGTTCTTACATCACACGGTAGGCCGTCATATCTCTCAGTTCATACTTACATCACACGGTAGGCCGTCATATATCTCAGTTCATTCTTACATCACACGGTAGGCCGTCATATCTCTCAATTAATTCTTACCTCACACGGTAGGCCGTCATATCTCTCAGTTCATTCTTACCTCACACGGTAGGCCGTCATATCTCTCAGTTCATTCTTTCCTCACACGGTAGGCCGTCATATCTCTCAGTTCATTCTTTCATCACACGGTAGGCAGTCATATCTCTCAGTTCATTCTTACATCACACGGTAGGCCGTCATGTCTCTCAGTTCATTCTTACATCACACGGTAGGCCGTCATATCTCTCAGTTCATTCTTACATCACACGGTAGACCGTCATATCTCTCAGTTCATTCTTACCTCACACGGTAGGCCGTCATATCTCTCAGTTCATTCTTTCCTCACACGGTAGGCCGTCATATCTCTCAGTTCATTCTTTCATCACACGGTAGGCCGTCATATCTCTCAGTTCATTCTTACATCACACGGTAGGCCGTCATGTCTCTCAGTTCATTCTTACATCACACGGTAGGCCGTCATATCTCTCAGTTCATTCTTACATCACACGGTAGACCGTCATATCTCTCAGTTCATTCTTACGTCACACGGTAGGCCGTCATATCTCTCAGTTCATTCTTACATCACACGGTAGGCCGTCATATCTCTCAGTTCATTCTTACCTCACACGGAAGGCCGTCATATCTCTCAGTTCATTCTTACCTCACACGGTAGGCCGTCATTTCTCTCAGTTCATTCTTACATCATACGGTAGGCCGTCATATCTCTCAGTTCATTCTTACATCACACGGTAGGCCGTCATATATATCAGTTCATTCTTACATCACACGGTAGGCCGTCATATCTCAGTTCATTCTTACATCACACGGTAGGCCGTCATATCTCTCAGTTTATTCTTACATCACACGGTAGGCCGTCATATCTCTCGTCATATCTCTCAGTTCATTCTTACATCACACGGTAGGCCTTCATATATCTCAGTTCATTCTTACATCATATGGTAGGCCGTCATATCTCTCAGTTCATTCTTACATCACACATTAGGCCGTCATATATCTCAGTTCATTCTTACATCACACGGTAGGCCGTCATATCTCTCAGTTCATTCTTACATCACACAGTAGGCCGTCATATCTCAGGTCATTTTTACATCACACGGTAGGCCGTCATATCTCTCAGTTCATACTTACATCACACGGTAGGCCGTCATATATCTCAGTTCATTCTTACATCACACGGTAGGCCGTCATATCTCTCAATTAATTCTTACCTCACACGGTAGGCCGTCATATCTCTCAGTTCATTCTTACCTCACACGGTAGGCCGTCATATCTCTCAGTTCATTCTTTCCTCACACGGTAGGCCGTCATATCTCTCAGTTAATTCTTACATCACACGGTAGGCCGTCATATCTCTCAGTTCATTCTTACATCACACGGTAGGCCGTCATGTCTCTCAGTTCATTCTTACATCACACGGTAGGCCGTCATATCTCACAGTTCATTCTTACATCACACGGTAGACCGTCATATCTCTCAGTTCATTCTTTCCTCACACGGTAGGCCGTCATATCTCTCAGTTCATTCTTTCATCACACGGTAGGCCGTCATATCTCTCAGTTCATTCTTACATCACACGGTAGGCCGTCATGTCTCTCAGTTCATTCTTACATCACACGGTAGGCCGTCATATCTCTCAGTTCATTCTTACATCACACGGTAGACCGTCATATCTCTCAGTTCATTCTTACGTCACACGGTAGGCCGTCATATCTCTCAGTTCATTCTTACATCACACGGTAGGCCGTCATATCTCTCAGTTCATTCTTACCTCACACGGTAGGCCGTCATATCTCTCAGTTCATTCTTACCTCACACGGTAGGCCGTCATTTCTCTCAGTTCATTCTTACATC
>JAHLWY010002260.1:0-12855 GCA_020002185.1 Paraescarpia echinospica | reverse complement strand
ACCAGTGTGCCCAGATTGACTTAGGACTAAGAAAAAACAATGGATAACAGACCAGTGTGTCCTGGTTGACATAGGACTAAGAAAGAACAATGGATAACAGACCAGTGTGCCCAGATTGACTCAGGACTAAGAAAGAACAATGTATAACAGACCAGTGTGCCAAGATTGACTCAGGACTAAGAAAGAACAATGGATAACAGATCAGTGTGTCCAGATTGACATAGGACTAAGAAAGAACAATGGATAACAGACCAGTGTGCCCAGATTGACTCAGGACTAAGAAAGAACAATGTATAACAGACCAGTGTGCCCAGATTGACTTAGGACTAAGAAAGAACAATGGATAACAGACCAGTGTTCCCAGATTGACTTAGGACTAAGAAAGAACAATGGATAACAGACCAGTGTGCCCAGATTGAATCAGGACTAAGAAACAACAATATATAACAGACCAGTGTGCCCAGATTGACTCAGGGCTAAGAAAAAACAATGGATAACAGACCAGTGTGCCCAGATTGACATAGGGCTAAGAAAGAACAATGGATAACAGACCAGTGTGCCCAGATTGACTCAGGACTAAGAAAGAACAGTGTATAACAGACCAGTGTGCCAAGATTTACTCAAGACTAAGAAAGAACAATGGATAACAGACCAGTGTGTCCAGATTGACATAGGACTAAGAAAGAACAATGGATAACAGACCAGTGTGCCCAGATTGACTCAGGACAAAGAAAGAACAATGTATAACAGACCAGTGTGCCCAGATTGACTCAGGACTAAGAAAAAACAATGGATAACAGACCAGTGTGTCCAGATTGACATAGGACTAAGAAAGAACAATGGATAACAAACCAATGTGCCCAGATTGACTCACGACTAAGAAAGAACAATGTATAACAGACCAGTGTGCCAAGATTGACTCAGGACTAAGAATGAACAATGGATAACAGACCAGTGTTCCCAGATTGACTTAGGACTAAGAAAGAACAATGGATAACAGACCAGTGTGCCCAGATTGACTTAGGACTAAGAAAGAACAATGTGTAACAGACCAGTGTGTCCAAATTGACTCAGGACTAAGAAAGAACAATGGATAACACACCACTGTGTCCAGATTGACTTAGGACTAAGAAAGAACAATGTGTAACAGACCAGTGTGTCCAAATTGACTCAGGACTAAGAAAGAACAATGGATAACAAACCAGTGTGCCCAGATTGACTTAGGACTAAGAAAGAACAATGTGTAGCAGACCAGTGTGTCCAAATTGACTCAGGACTAAGAAAGAACAATGGATAACAGGCCAGTGTGCCCAGATTGATTTAGGACTAAGAAAGAACAATGTGTAACAGACCAGTGAGTCCAAATTAACTCAGGACTAAGAAAGAACAATGGATGACAGACCAGTGTGCCCAGATTGATTCAGGACTAAGAAAGAACAATGGATGACAGACCAGTGTGCCCAGATAGACTCAGGACTAAGAAAGAACAATGGATGACAGACAAGTGTGTCCAGATTGACTCAGGACTAAGAAAGAACAATGGATAACAGACCAGAGTGCCCATATTGACTTAGGACTAAGAAAGAACAATGGAAAACAGACCAGTGTGAACAGATTGAATTAGGACTAAGAAAGAACAATGGATAACAGACCAGTGTGCCCAGATTGACTTAGGACTAAGAAAGAACAATGTATAACAGACCAGTGTGCCCAGATTGACACAGGACTAAGAAAGAACAATGGATAACAGACCAGTGTGCCCAGATTGACTTAAGACTAAGAAAGAACAATGTATAACAGACCAGTGTGCCCAGATTGACTTAGGACTAAGAAAAAACAATGGATAACAGACCAGTGTGCCCAGATTGACTCAAGACTAAGAAAGAACAATGTATAACAGACCAGTGTGCCCAGATTGACTCAGGACTAAGAAAAAACAATGGATAACAGACCAGTGTGTCCAGATTGACATAGGACTAAGAAAGAACAATGGATAACAGACCAGTGTGCCCAGATTGACTCAGGACTAAGAAAGAACAGTGTATAACAGACCAGTGTGCCAAGATTTACTCAGGACTAAGAAAGAACAATGGATAACAGACCAGTGTGTCCAGATTGACATAGGACTAAGAAAGAACAATGGATAACAGACCAGTGTGCCCAGATTGACTCAGGTCTAAGAAAGAACAATGTATAACAGACCAGTGTGCCCAGATTGACTCAGGACTAAGAAAAAACAATGGATAACAGACCAGTGTGTCCAGATTGACATAGGACTAAGAAAGAACAATGGATAACAGACCAGTGTGCCCAGATTGACTCAGGACTAAGAAAGAACAATGTATAACAGACCAGTGTGCCAAGATTGACTCAGGACTAAGAATGAACAATGGATAACAAACCAGTGTGCCCAGATTGACTTAGGACTAAGAAAGAACAATGTGTAACAGACCAGTTTGTCCAAATTGACTCAGGACTAAGAAAGAACAATGGATAACAGGCCAGTGTGCCCAGATTGATTTAGGACTAAGAAAGAACAATGTGTAACAGACCAGTGAGTCCAAATTAACTCAGGACTAAGAAAGAACAATGGATGACAGACCAGTGTGCCCAGATTGATTCAGGACTAAGAAAGAACAATGGATGACAGACCAGTGTGCCCAGATAGACACAGGACTAAGAAAGAACAATGGATGACAGAAAAGTGTGTCCAGATTGACTCAGGACTAAGAAAGAACAATGGATAACAGACCAGTGTGCCCAGATTGACTTAAGACTAAGAAAGAACAATGTATAACAGACCAATGTGCCCAGATTGACTTAGGACTAAGAAAAAACAATGGATAACAGACCAGTGTGTCCTGATTGACGTAGGATTAAGAAAGAACAATGGATAACAGACCAGTGTGCCCAGATTGACTCAAGACTAAGAAAGAACAATGTATAACAGACCAGTGTGCCCAGATTGACTCAGGACTAAGAAAAAACAATGGATAACAGACCAGTGTGTCCAGATTGATATAGGACTAAGAAAGGACAATGGATAACAGACCAGTGTGCCCAGATTGACTCAGGACAAAGAAAGAACAGTGTATAACAGACCAGTGTGCCAAGATTTACTCAGGACTAAGAAAGAACAATGGATAACAGACCAGTGTGTCCAGATTGACATAGGACTAAGAAAGAACAATGGATAACAGACCAGTGTGCCCAGATTGACTCAGGACTAAGAAAGAACAATGTATAACAGACCAGTGTGCCCAGATTGACTCAGGACTAAGAAAGAACTAGGAATAAAAGACCAGTGTGTCCGGATTGACTCAGGACTAAGAAAGAACAATGGAAAACAGACCAGTGTGTACAGATTGACTCAGGACTAAGAAAGAACAATGGATAACAGACCAGTGTGTCCAGATTGACTCAGGGCTAAGAAAGAACAATGGATAACAGACCAATGTGTCCAGATTGACTCAGGACTAAGAAAGAACAATGGATAAGAGACCAGTGTGGCCAGATTGACTCAGGTATAAGAAAGAACAATGGATAACAGACCAGTGTGCCCAGATTGACTTAGGACTAAGAAAGAACAATGGATAACAGACCAGTGTGCCCAGATTGACTTAGGACTAAGAAAAAACAATGGATAACAGACCAGTGTGTCCTGATTGACGTAGGACTAAGAAAGAACAATGGATAACAGACCAGTGTGCCCAGATTGACTTAGGACTAAGAAAAAACAATGGATAACAGACCAGTGTGTCCTGATTGAAGTAGGACTAAGAAAGAACAATGCATAACAGACCAGTGTGCCCAGATTGACTCAGGACTAAGAAAGAACAATGGATAACAGACCAGTGTGCCCAGATTGACTTAAGACTAAGAAAGAACAATGTATAACAGACCAGTGTGCCCAGATTGACTTAGGACTAAGAAAAAACAATGGATAACAGACCAGTGTGTCCTGGTTGACATAGGACTAAGAAAGAACAATGGATAACAGACCAGTGTGCCCAGATTGACTCAGGACTAAGAAAGAACAATGTATAACAGACCAGTGTGCCAAGATTGACTCAGGACTAAGAAAGAACAATGGATAACAGACCAGTGTGTCCAGATTGACATAGACTAAGAAAGAACAATGGATAACAGACCAGTGTGCCCAGATTGACTCAGGACTAAGAAAGAACAATGTATAACAGACCAGTGTGCCCAGATTGACTTAGGACTAAGAAAGAACAATGGATAACAGACCAGTGTTCCCAGATTGACTTAGGACTAAGAAAGAACAATGGATAACAGACCAGTGTGCCCAGATTGAATCAGGACTAAGAAACAACAATATATAACAGACCAGTGTGCCCAGATTGACTCAGGGCTAAGAAAAAACAATGGATAACAGACCAGTGTGCCCAGATTGACATAGGGCTAAGAAAGAACAATGGATAACAGACCAGTGTGCCCAGATTGACTCAGGACTAAGAAAGAACAGTGTATAACAGACCAGTGTGCCAAGATTTACTCAAGACTAAGAAAGAACAATGGATAACAGACCAGTGTGTCCAGATTGACATAGGACTAAGAAAGAACAATGGATAACAGACCAGTGTGCCCAGATTGACTCAGGACTAAGAAAGAACAATGTATAACAGACCAGTGTGCCCAGATTGACTCAGGACTAAGAAAAAACAATGGATAACAGACCAGTGTGTCCAGATTGACATAGGACTAAGAAAGAACAATGGATAACAAACCAATGTGCCCAGATTGACTCACGACTAAGAAAGAACAATGTATAACAGACCAGTGTGCCAAGATTGACTCAGGACTAAGAATGAACAATGGATAACAGACCAGTGTTCCCAGATTGACTTAGGACTAAGAAAGAACAATGGATAACAGACCAGTGTGCCCAGATTGACTTAGGACTAAGAAAGAACAATGTGTAACAGGCCAGTGTGTCCAAATTGACTCAGGACTAAGAAAGAACAATGGATAACACACCACTGTGTCCAGATTGACTTAGGACTAAGAAAGAACAATGTGTAACAGACCAGTGTGTCCAAATTGACTCAGGACTAAGAAAGAACAATGGATAACAAACCAGTGTGCCCAGATTGACTTAGGACTAAGAAAGAACAATGTGTAACAGACCAGTGTGTCCAAATTGACTCAGGACTAAGAAAGAACAATGGATAACAGGCCAGTGTGCCCAGATTGATTTAGGACTAAGAAAGAACAATGTGTAACAGACCAGTGAGTCCAAATTAACTCAGGACTAAGAAAGAACAATGGATGACAGACCAGTGTGCCCAGATTGATTCAGGACTAAGAAAGAACAATGGATGACAGACCAGTGTGCCCAGATAGACTCAGGACTAAGAAAGAACAATGGATGACAGACAACTGTGTCCAGATTGACTCAGGACTAAGAAAGAACAATGGATAACAGACCAGAGTGCCCATATTGACTTAGGACTAAGAAAGAACAATGGAAAACAGACCAGTGTGAACAGATTGAATTAGGACTAAGAAAGAACAATGGATAACAGACCAGTGTGCCCAGATTGACTTAGGACTAAGAAAGAACAATGTATAACAGACCAGTGTGCCCAGATTGACTCAGGACTAAGAAAGAACAATGGATAACAGACCAGTGTGCCCAGATTGACTTAAGACTAAGAAAGAACAATGTATAACAGACCAGTGTGCCCAGATTGACTTAGGAGTGTGTCCTGATTAAGGATTAAGAAAGAACAATGGATAACAGACCAGTGTGCCCAGATTGACTCAAGACTAAGAAAGAACAATGTATAACAGACCAGTGTGCCCAGATTGACTCAGGACTAAGAAAAAACAATGGATAACAGACCAGTGTGTCCAGATTGATATAGGACTAAGAAAGGACAATGGATAACAGACCAGTGTGCCCAGATTGACTCAGGACTAAGAAAGAACAGTGTATAACAGACCAGTGTGCCAAGATTTACTCAGGACTAAGAAAGAACAATGGATAACAGACCAGTGTGTCCAGATTGACATAGGACTAAGAAAGAACAATGGATAACAGACCAGTGTGCCCAGATTGACTCAGGTCTAAGAAAGAACAATGTATAACAGACCAGTGTGCCCAGATTGACTCAGGACTAAGAAAAAACAATGGATAACAGACCAGTGTGTCCAGATTGACATAGGACTAAGAAAGAACAATGGATAACAGACCAGTGTGCCCAGATTGACTCAGGACTAAGAAAGAACAATGTATAACAGACCAGTGTGCCAAGATTGACTCAGGACTAAGAATGAACAATGGATAACAAACCAGTGTGCCCAGATTGACTTAGGACTAAGAAAGAACAATGTGTAACAGACCAGTGTGTCCAAATTGACTCAGGACTAAGAAAGAACAATGGATAACAGGCCAGTGTGCCCAGATTGATTTAGGACTAAGAAAGAACAATGTGTAACAGACCAGTGAGTCCAAATTAACTCAGGACTAAGAAAGAACAATGGATGACAGACCAGTGTGCCCAATTGATTCAGGACTAAGAAAGAACAATGGATGACAGACCAGTGTGCCCAGATAGACACAGGACTAAGAAAGAACAATGGAACAAGTGTGTCCAGATTGACTCAGGACTAAGAAAGAACAATGGATAACAGACCAGAGTGCCCATATTGACTTAGGACTAAGAAAGAACAATGGAAAACAGACCAGTGTGAACAGATTGAATTAGGACTAAGAAAGAACAATGGATAACAGACCAGTGTGCCCAGATTGACTTAGGACTAAGAAAGAACAATGTATAACAGACCAGTGTGTCCAGATTGACTCAGGACTAAGAAAGAACAATGGATAACAGACCAGAGTGCCCATATTGACTTAGGACTAAGAAAGAACAATGGAAAACAGACCAGTGTGAACAGATTGAATTAGGACTAAGAAAGAACAATGGATAACAGACCAGTGTGCCCAGATTGACTTAGGACTAAGAAAGAACAATGTATAACAGACCAGTGTGCCCAGATTGACTCAGGACTAAGAAAGAACAATGGATAACAGACCAGTGTGCCCAGATTGACTTAAGACTAAGAAAGAACAATGTATAACAGACCAATGTGCCCAGATTGACTTAGGACTAAGAAAAAACAATGGATAACAGACCAGTGTGTCCTGATTGACGTAGGATTAAGAAAGAACAATGGATAACAGACCAGTGTGCCCAGATTGACTCAAGACTAAGAAGGAACAATGTATAACAGACCAGTGTGCCCAGATTGACTCAGGACTAAGAAAAAACAATGGATAACAGACCAGTGTGTCCAGATTGATATAGGACTAAGAAAGGACAATGGATAACAGACCAGTGTGCCCAGATTGACTCAGGACTAAGAAAGAACAGTGTATAACAGACCAGTGTGCCAAGATTTACTCAGGACTAAGAAAGAACAATGGATAACAGACCAGTGTGTCCAGATTGACATAGGACTAAGAAAGAACAATGGATAACAGACCAGTGTGCCCAGATTGACTCAGGTCTAAGAAAGAACAATGTACAACAGACCAGTATGCCCAGATTGACTCAGGACTAAGAAAAAACAATGGATAACAGACCAGTGTGTCCAGATTGACATAGGACTAAGAAAGAAAAATGGATAACAGACCAGTGTGCCCAGATTGACTCAGGACTAAGAAAGAACAATGTATAACAGACCAGTGTGCCAAGATTGACTCAGGACTAAGAAAGAACAATGGATAACAGACCAGTGTGCCCAGATTGACTTAGGACTAAGAAAGAACAATGGATAACAGACCAGTGTGCCCAGATTGACTTAGGACTAAGAAAGAACAATGTGTAACAGGCCAGTGTGTCCAAATTGACTCAGGACTAAGAAAGAACAATGGATAACACACCAGTGTGTCCAGATTGACTTAGGACTAAGAAAGAACAATGGATAACAGACCAGTGTGTCCAGATTGACTTAGGACTAAGAAAGAACAATGGATAACAGACCAGTGTGCCCAGATTGACTTAGGACTAAGAAAGAACAATGTGTAACAGATCAGTGTGTCCAAATTGACTCATGACTAAGAAAGAACAATGGATAACAGACCAGTGTGTCCAGATTGACTTTGGACTAAGAAAGAACAATGGATAACAGACCAGTGTGCCCAGATTGACTTTGGACTAAGAAAGAACAATGGATAACAGACCAGTGTGCCCAGATTGACTTAGGACTAAGAAAGAACAATGGATAACAGACCAGTGTGCCCAGATTGAATCAGGACTAAGAAAGAACAATGTATAACAGACCAGTGTGCCAAGATTGACTCAGGACTAAGAAAGAACAATGGATAACAGATCAGTGTGTCCAGATTGACATAGGACTAAGAAAGAACAATGGATAACAGACCAGTGTGCCCAGATTGACTCAGGACTAAGAAAGAACTATGGATAAAAGACCAATGTGTCCGGATTGACTCAGGACTAAGAAAGAACAATGGAAAACAGACCAGTGTGTACAGATTGACTCAGGACTAAGAAAGAACAATGGATAACAGACCAGTGTGTCCAGATTGACTCAGGGCTAAGAAAGAACAATGGATAACAGACAAGTGTATCCGGATTGACTCAGGACTAAGAAAGAACAATGGATAACAGACCAGTGTGCCCAGATTGACTCAGGACTAAGAAAGAACAATGTATAACAGACCAGTGTGCCCAGATTGACTCAGGACTAAGAAAGAACTATGAATAAAAGACCAGTGTGTCCGGATTGACTCAGGACTAAGAAAGAACAATGGAAAACAGACCAGTGTGTACAGATTGACTCAGGACTAAGAAAGAACAATGGATAACAGACCAGTGTGTCCAGATTGACTCAGGGCTAAGAAAGAACAATGGATAACAGATCAATGTGTCCAGATTGACTCAGGACTAAGAAAGAACAATGGATAACAGACCAGTGTGGCCAGATTGACTCAGGTATAAGAAAGAACAATGGATAACAGACCAGTGTGCCCAGATTGACTTAGGACTAAGAAAGAACAATGGATAACAGACCAGTGTGCCCAGATTGACTTAGGACTAAGAAAAAACAATGGATAACAGACCAGTGTGTCCTGATTGACGTAGGACTAAGAAAGAACAATGGATAACAGACCAGTGTGCCCAGATTGACTTAGGACTAAGAAAAAACAATGGATAACAGACCAGTGTGTCCTGATTGACGTAGGACTAAGAAAGAACAATGTATAACAGACCAGTGTGCCCAGATTGACTCAGGACTAAGAAAGAACAATGGATAACAGACCAGTGTGCCCAGATTGACTTAAGACTAAGAAAGAACAATGTATAACAGACCAGTGTGCCCAGATTGACTTAGGACTAAGAAAAAACAATGGATAACAGACCAGTGTGTCCTGATTGACATAGGACTAAGAAAGAACAATGGATAACAGACCAGTGTGCCCAGATTGACTCAGGACAAAGAAAGAACAATGTATAACAGACCAGTGTGCCAAGATTGACTCAGGACTAAGAAAGAACAATGGATAACAGATCAGTGTGTCCAGATTGACATAGGACTAAGAAAGAACATTGGATAACAGACCAGTGTGCCCAGATTGACTCAGGACTAAGAAAGAACAATGTATAACAGACCAGTGTGCCCAGATTGACTTAGGACTAAGAAAGAACAATGGATAACAGACCAGTGTTCCCAGATTGACTTAGGACTAAGAAAGAACAATGGATAACAGACCAGTGTGCCCTGATTGAATCAGGACTAAGAAACAACAATATATAACAGACCAGTGTGCCCAGATTGACTCAGGGCTAAGAAAAAACAATGGATAACAGACCAGTGTGCCCAGATTGACATAGGGCTAAGAAAGAACAATGGATAACAGACCAGTGTGCCCAGATTGACTCAGGACTAAGAAAGAACAGTGTATAACAGACCAGTGTGCCAAGATTTACTCAAGACTAAGAAAGAACAATGGATAACAGACCAGTGTGTCCAGATTGACATAGGACTAAGAAAGAACAATGGATAACAGACCAGTGTGCCCAGATTGACTCAGGACAAAGAAAGAACAATGTATAACAGACCAGTGTGCCCAGATTGACTCAGGACTAAGAAAAAACAATGGATAACAGACCAGTGTGTCCAGATTGACATAGGACTAAGAAAGAACAATGGATAACAAACCAATGTGCCCAGATTGACTCACGACTAAGAAAGAACAATGTATAACAGACCAGTGTGCCAAGATTGACTCAGGACTAAGAATGAACAATGGATAACAGACCAGTGTTCCCAGATTGACTTAGGACTAAGAAAGAACAATGGATAACAGACCAGTGTGCCCAGATTGACTTAGGACTAAGAAAGAACAATGTGTAACAGGCCAGTGTGTCCAAATTGACTCAGGACTAAGAAAGAACAATGGATAACACACCACTGTGTCCAGATTGACTTAGGACTAAGAAAGAACAATGTGTAACAGACCAGTGTGTCCAAATTGACTCAGGACTAAGAAAGAACAATGGATAACAAACCAGTGTGCCCAGATTGACTTAGGACTAAGAAAGAACAATGTGTAACAGACCAGTGTGTCCAAATTGACTCAGGACTAAGAAAGAACAATGGATAACAGGCCAGTGTGCCCAGATTGATTTAGGACTAAGAAAGAACAATGTGTAACAGACCAGTGAGTCCAAATTAACTCAGGACTAAGAAAGAACAATGGATGACAGACCAGTGTGCCCAGATTGATTCAGGACTAAGAAAGAACAATGGATGACAGACCAGTGTGCCCAGATAGACTCAGGACTAAGAAAGAACAATGGATGACAGACAAGTGTGTCCAGATTGACTCAGGACTAAGAAAGAACAATGGATAACAGACCAGTGTGCCCAGATTGATTCAGGACTAAGAAAGAACAATGGATGACAGACCAGTGTGCCCAGATAGACTCAGGACTAAGAAAGAACAATGGATGACAGACAAGTGTGTCCAGATTGACTCAGGACTAAGAAAGAACAATGGAAAACAGACCAGTGTGAACAGATTGAATTAGGACTAAGAAAGAACAATGGATAACAGACCAGTGTGCCCAGATTGACTTAGGACTAAGAAAGAACAATGTATAACAGACCAGTGTGCCCAGATTGACACAGGACTAAGAAAGAACAATGGATAACAGACCAGTGTGCCCAGATTGACTTAAGACTAAGAAAGAACAATGTATAACAGACCAGTGTGCCCAGATTGACTTAGGACTAAGAAAAAACAATGGATAACAGACCAGTGTGCCCAGATTGACTCAAGACTAAGAAAGAACAATGTATAACAGACCAGTGTGCCCAGATTGACTCAGGACTAAGAAAAAACAATGGATAACAGACCAGTGTGTCCAGATTGATATAGGACTAAGAAAGGACAATGGATAACAGACCAGTGTGCCCAGATTGACTCAGGACTAAGAAAGAACAGTGTATAACAGACCAGTGTGCCAAGATTTACTCAGGACTAAGAAAAAACAATGGATAACAGACCAGTGTGTCCAGATTGACATAGTACTAAGAAAGAACAGTGGATAACAGACCAGTGTGCCCAGATTGACTCAGGACTAAGAAAGAACAATGTATAACAGACCAGTGTGCCCAGATTGACTCAGGAAAACCACTACATTGCTGGTACTACCACTACGTTGCTGCTACTACCACTACATTGCTGCTACTACCACTACATTGCTGGTACTACCACTACATTGCTGGTACTACCACTACATTGCTGGTACTACCACTACATTGCTGCTACTACCACTACATTGCTGGTACTACCACTACATTGCTGCTACTACCACTACATTGCTGGTACTACTACTACGTTGCTGGTACTACCACTACGTTGCTGGTACTACTACTACATTGCTGGTACTACCACTACATTGCTGGTACTACTACTACGTTGCTGGTACTACCACTACATTGCTGGTACTACCACTACGTTGCTGGTACTACCACTACATTGCTGCTACTACCACTACATTGCTGGTACTACCACTACATTGCTGCTACTACAACTACATTGCTGGTACTACCAGTACATTGCTGGTACTACCACTACATTGCTGCTACTACCACTACATTGCTGGTACTACCACTACATTGCTGGTACTACAACAACATTGCTGCTACTACCACTACATTGCTGGTACTACCACTACATTGCTGGTACTACCACTACATTGCTGGTACTACCACTACGTTGCTGCTACTACCACTACATTGCTGCTACTACCACTACATTGCTGATACTACCATTACATTCCTGGTACTACCACTACATTGCTGCTACTACCACTACATTGCTGGTACTACAACTACATTGCTGCTACTACCATTACATTGCTGGTACTACGACTACATTGCTGCTACTACCACTACATTGCTGCTACTACCATTACATTGCTGGTACTACCACTACATTGCTGGTACTACCACAACATTGCTGCTACTACCACTACATTGCTGGTACTACCACTACATTGCTGGTACTACCACTACATTGCTGGTACTACCACTACGTTGCTGCTACTACCACTACATTGCTGCTACTACCACTACATTGCTGGTACTACCACTACATTGCTGGTACTACCACTACATTGCTGGTACTACCACTACATTGCTGCTACTACCACTACATTGCTGCTACTACCACTACATTGCTGGTACTACCACTACATTGCTGGTTCTACCACAACATTGCTATACTACTATCTACATTGCTGGTACTACCACTACATTGCTGGTACTACCACTTACTGCTGGTACTACCACTAC
>JAHLWY010002259.1:0-12865 GCA_020002185.1 Paraescarpia echinospica | reverse complement strand
GTCTAATGGACGACCAACCAACAAACAGAGTAGCTAAAGCACGAAAAGCCAACAGACTAGCTAATGTATGAAGAAACAAAAGGCTAGCTAACGTATGACGGAACAACAGACTAGCTAGTGCGTGAAGAACCAAAATACTAGCTAATGCATCAAGAACCAACTGACTAGCTAACGTATGACGAATCAACTAACTAGCTAATGTATGAAGAACCAACAGACTAGCTAATGTATGAAGAACCAACAGGATGAAGCTAATGTATGAAATAAAACAAATATACTAGCTAACGCGGCTGACGAAATCAAAAACATAATAGCTTAATGTAAAATATGAAACCAAATAGACTAGCCATAATGCAAGAAGAATCAAATAGACTAGCTAATGCAGCTTGTAAACCAACAGACTAGCTTTCAGTGCAATGAAAACCTAACTGACTAGCTGGATGCAAAGAACCAGACTGTCTGCACGACGACCAACCAAACGCTAGCCAGCTAACGCAGCCAACAGACTAACTAATGTATGAAGAAACAACAGACTAGCTAACGTATGACGGATCAATAGACTAGCTAATGTGTGAAGAACCAAAATACTAGATAATGAATGAAGAACCAACTGACTAGCTAACGTATGACGAATCAACTGACTAGCTAATGTATGAAGAACCAACAGACTAGCTAATACATGAAAAATCAACAGACTAACAAATGTGTGAAGAACCAACTTACTAGCTAATGTATGAAGAAACAACATACTAGCTAACGTATGACGAACAAACATAATAGCTAATGTGTAAAGAACCAACAGACTAGCTAATGCAAGAAGAATCAACAGACTGGCTAATGTATGAAGAACCAACAGACTAGCTAGTGCATGAAAACCTAACTGACTAGCTGATGTATGAAGAACCAACAGACTGTCTAATGGACGACCAACCAACAAACAAAGTAGCTAAAGCACGAAAAGCCAACATACTAGCTAATGTATGAAGAAACAACAGACTAGCTAACGTATGACGGATCAACAGAATAGCTAATGTGTGAAGAACCAACATACTAGCTAATGCATAAAGAACCAACTGACTAGCTAACGTATGACGAATCAACTGACTAGCTAATGTATCAATAACCAACAGACTAGCTAATGTATGAAGAACCAACAGATTAGCTAATGTACGAAGAAACAACATACTAGCTAACGTATGACGAACAAACATAATAGCTAATGTGTAAAGAACCAACAGACTAGCTAATGCAAGAAAAATCAACAGACTAGCTAATGTGTGAAGAACCAACAGACTAGCTAGTGCATGAAAACCTAGCTGACTAGCTGATGTATGAAGAACCAACAGACTGTCTAATGGACGACCAACCAACAAACAAAGTAGCTAAAGCACGAAAAGCCAACAGACTAGCTAATGTATGAAGAAACAACAGACTAACTAACGTATGACGGATCAACAGACTAGCCAATGTGTGAAGAACCAAAATACTAGCTAATGCATGAAGAACCAACTGACTAGTTAACGTATGACAAATCAACTGACTAGCTAATGTATGAAGTACCAACAGACTAGCTAATGTATGAAGAACCAACATATTAGCTAATGTATGAAGAAACAACATACTAGTTAACGTATGACGAACAAACATAATAGCTAATGTGTAAAGAACCAACAGACTAGCTAATGCAAGAAGAATCAACAGACTAGCTAATGTGTGAGAACCAACTGACTAGCTAGTGCATGAAAACCTAACTGACTAGCTGATGTATGAAGAACCAACAGACTGTCTAATGGACGACCAACCAACAAACAAAGTAGCTAAAGCACGAAAAGCCAACAGACTAACTAATGTATGAAGAAACAACAGACTAGCTAACGTATGACGGATCAATAGACTAGCTAATGTGTGAAGAACCAAAATACTAGCTAATGAATGAAGAACCAACTGACTAGCTAACGTATGACGTATCAACTGACTAGCTAATGTATGAAGAACCAACAGACTAGCTAATACATGAAAAATCAACAGACTAACAAATGTGTGAAGAACCAACTTACTAGCTAATGTATGAAGAAACAACATACTAGCTAACGTATGACGAACAAACATAATAGCTAATGTGTAAAGAACCAACAGATTAGCTAATGCAAGAAGAATCATCAGACTGGCTAATGTATGAAGAACCAACAGACTAGCTAGTGCATGAAAACCTAACTGACTAGCTGATGTATGAAGAACCAACAGACTGTCTAATGGACGACCAACCAACAAACAAAGTAGCTAAAGCACGAAAAGCCAACATACTATCTAATGTATGAAGAAACAACAGACTAGCTAACGTATGACGGATCAACAGAATAGCTAATGTGTGAAGAACCAAAATACTAGCTAATGCATAAAGAACCAACTGACTAGCTAACGTATGACGAATCAACTGACTAGCTAATGTATCAATAACCAACAGACTAGCTAATGTATGAAGAACCAACAGATTAGCTAATATACGAAGAAACAACATAATAGCTAACGTATGACGAACAAACATAATAGCTAATGTGTGAAGAACCAAAATACTAGCTAATGCATGAAGAACCAACTGACTAGTTAAGGTATGACGAATCAACTGACTAGCTAATGTATGAAGTACCAACAGACTAGCTAATGTATGAAGAACCAACATATTAGCTAATGTATGAAGAAATAACATACTAGCTAACGTATGACGAACAAACATAATAGCTAATGTGTAAAGAACCAACAGACTAGCTAATGCAAGAAGAATCAACAGACTGGCTAATGTATGAAGAACCAACAGACTAGCTAGTGCATGAAAACCTAACTGACTAGCTGATGTATGAAGAACCAACAAACTGTCTAATGGACGACCAACCAACAAACAAAGTAGCTAAAGCACGAAAAGCCAACAGACTAGCTAATGTATGAAGAAACAACAGGCTAGCTAACGTATGACGGAACAACAGACTAGCTAATGTGTGAAGAACCAAAATACTAGCTACTGCATGAAGAACCAACTGACTAGTTAACGTATGACGAATCAACTGACTAGCTAATGTATGAAGTACCAACAGACTAGCTAATGTATGAAGAACCAACATATTAGCTAATGTATGAAGAAACAACATACTAGCTAACGTATGACGAACAAACATAATAGCTAATGTGTAAAGAACCAACAGACTAGCTAATGCAAGGAGAATCAACAGACTGGCTAATGTATGAAGAACCAACGGACTAGCTAGTGCATGAAAACCTAACTGACTAGCTGATGTATGAAGAACCAACAGACTGTCTAATGGACGACCAACCAACAAACAAAGTAGCTAAAGCACGAAAAGCCAACAGACTAGCTAATGTATGAAGAAACAACAGACTAGCTAACGTATGACGGATCAAAAGACTAGCTAATGTGTGAAGAACCAAAATACTAGCTAATGCATGAAGAACCAACTGACTAGTTAACGTATGACGAATCAACTGACTAGCTAATGTATGAAGTACCAACAGACTAGCTAATGTATGAAGAACCAACATATTAGCTAATGTATGAAGAAACAACATACTAGCTAACGTATGACGAACAAACATAATAGCTAATGTGTAAAGAACCAACAGACTAGCTAATGCAAGGAGAATCAACAGACTGGCTAATGTATGAAGAACCAACAGACTAGCTAGTGCATGAAAACCTAACTGACTAGCTGATGTATGAAGAACCAACAGACTGTCTAATGGACGACCAACCAACAAACAAAGTAGCTAAAGAACGAAAAACCAACAGACTAGCTAATGTATGAAGAAACAACAGACTAGCTAACGTATGACGGATCAACAGACTAGCTAATGTGTGAAGAACCAAAATACTAGCTAATGCATGAAGAACCAACTGACTAGCTAACGTATGACGAATCAACTAACTAGCTAATGTATGAAGAACCAACAGACTAGCTAATGTATGAAGAACCAACAGATTAGCTAATGTATGAAGAAACAACATACTAGCTAGCGTATGATGAACAAACATAATAGCTAATGTGTAAAGAACCAACAGACTAGCTAATGCAAGAAGAATCAACAGACTAGCTAATGTGTGAAGAACCAACAGACTAGCTAGTGCATGAAAACCTAACTGACTAGCTGATGTATGAAGAACCAACAGACTGTCTAATGGACGACCAACCAACAAACAAAGTAGCTAAAGCACGAAAAGACAACAGACTAACTAATGTATGAAGAAACAACAGACTAGCTAACGTATGACGGATCAATAGACTAGCTAATGTGTGAAGAACCAAAATACTAGCTAATGAATGAAGAACCAACTGACTAGCTAACGTATGACGAATCAACTGACTAGCTAATGTATGAAGAACCAACAGACTAGCTAATACATGAAAAATCAACAGACTAACAAATGTGTGAAGAACCAACTTACTAGCTAATGTACGAAGAACCAAATGACAGAGTAGCTAATGTCTGAAGAACCAACAGAGTAGCTAATGTATAAAGAACCAACATACTAGTTAAGGTGTAAAGAACCAACAGACTAGCTAATGCAAGAAGAATCAACAGACTAGCTAATGTGTGAAGAACCAACAGACTAGCTAGTGCATGAAAACCTAGCTGACTAGCTGATGTATGAAGAACCAACAGACTGTCTAATGGACGACCAACCAACAAACAAAGTAGCTAAAGCACGAAAAGCCAACATACTATCTAATGTATGAAGAAACAACAGACTAGCTAACGTATGACGGATCAACAGAATAGCTAATGTGTGAAGAACCAAAATACTAGCTAATGCATAAAGAACCAACTGACTAGCTAACGTATGACGAATCAACTCACTAGCTAATGTATCAATAACCAACAGACTAGCTAATGTATGAAGAACCAACAGATTAGCTAATATACGAAGAAACAACATAATAGCTAACGTATGACGAACAAACATAATAGCTAATGTGTGAAGAACCAAAATACTAGCTAATGCATGAAGAACCAACTGACTAGTTAACGTATGACGAATCAACTGACTAGCTAATGTATGAAGTACCAACAGACTATTTAATGTATGAAGAACCAACATATTAGCTAATGTATGAAGAAACAACATACTAGCTAACGTATGACGAACAAACATAATAGCTAATGTGTAAAGAACCAACAGACTAGCTAATGCAAGAAGAATCAACAGACTGGCTAATGTATGAAGAACCAACAGACTAGCTAGTGCATGAAAACCTAACTGACTAGCTGATGTATGAAGAACCAACAAACTGTCTAATGGACGACCAACCAACAAACAAAGTAGCTAAAGCACGAAAAGCCAACAGACTAGCTAATGTATGAAGAAACAACAGGCTAGCTAACGTATGACGGAACAACAGACTAGCTAATGCGTGAAGAACCAAAATACTAGCTAATGCATAAAGAACCAACTGACTAGCTAACGTATGACGAATCAACTAACTAGCTAATGTATGAAGAACCAACAGACTAGCTAATGTATGAAGAACCAACAGATTAGCTAATGTATGAAGAAACAACATACTAGCTAACGTATGACGAACAAACATAATAGCTAATGTGTAAAGAACCAACAGACTAGCTAATGCAAGAAGAATCAACAGACTAGCTAATGTGTGAAGAACCAACAGACTAGCTAGTGCATGAAAACCTAGCTGACAAGCTGATGTATGAAGAACCAACAGACTGTCTAATGGACGACCAACCAACAAACAAAGTAGCTAAAGCACGAAAAGCCAACAGACTAGCTAATGTATGAAGAAACAACAGACTAGCTAACGTATGACGGATCAACAGACTAGCTAATGTGTGAAGAACCAAAATACTAGCTAATGCATGAAGAACCAACTGACTAGTTAACGTATGACGAATCAACTGACTAGCTAATGTATGAAGTACCAACAGACTAGCTAATGTATGAAGAACCAACATATTAGCTAATGTATGAAGAAACAACATACTAGCTAACGTATGACGAACAAACATAATAGCTAATGTGTAAAGAACCAACAGACTAGCTAATGCAAGGAGAATCAACAGACTGGCTAATGTATGAAGAACCAACAGACTAGCTAGTGCATGAAAACCTAACTGACTAGCTGATGTATGAAGAACCAACAGACTGTCTAATGGACGACCAACCAACAAACAAAATAGCTAAAGAAAGAAAAGCCAACAGATTAGCTAATGTATGAAGAAACAACAGACTAGCTAACGTATGACGGATCAACAGACTAGCTAATGTGTGAAGAACCAAAATACTAGCTAATGCATGAAGAACCAACTGACTAGCTAACGTATGACGAATCAACTAACTAGCTAATGTATGAAGAACCAACAGACTAGCTAATGTATGAAGAACCAACAGATTAGCTAATGTATGAAGAAACAACATACTAGCTAACGTATGACGAACAAACATAATAGCTAATGTGTAAAGAACCAACAGACTAGCTAATGCAAGAAGAATCAACAGACTAGCTAATGTGTGAAGAACCAACAGACTAGCTAGTGCATGAAAACCTAACTGACTAGCTGATGTATGAAGAACCAACAGACTGTCTAATGGACGACCAACCAACAAACAAAGTAGCGAAAGCACGAAAAGCCAACAGACTAACTAATGTATGAAGAAACAACAGACTAGCTAACGTATGACGGATCAATAGACTAGCTATTGTGTGAAGAACCAAAATACTAGCTAATGCATGAAGAACCAACTGACTAGCTAACGTATGACGAATCAACTGACTAGCTAATGTATGAAGAACCAAAAGACTAGCTAATACATGAAAAATCAACAGACTAACAAATGTGTGAAGAACCAACTTACTAGCTAATGTATGAAAAAACAACATACTAGGTAACGTATGACGAACAAACATAATAGCTAATGTGTAAAGAACCAACAGACTAGCTAATGCAAGAAGAATCAACAGACTAGCTAATGTGTGAAGTACCAACAGACTAGCTAGTGCATGAAAATCTAACTGACTAGCTGATGTATGAAGAACCAACAGACTAATGGACGACCAACCAACAAACAAAGTAGCTAAAGCACGAAAAGCCAACAGACTAACTAATGTATGAAGAAACAACAGACTAGCTAACGTATGACGGATCAATAGACTAGCTAATGTGTGAAGAACCATAATACTAGCTAATGCATGAAGAACCAACTGACTAGCTAACGTATGACGAATCAACTGACTAGCTAATGTATGAAGAACCAACAGACTAGCTAATACATGAAAAATCAACAGACTAACAAATGTGTGAAGAACCAACTTACTAGCTAATGTACGAAGAACCAACATACCAGGGCCAACGCATGACGAACAAACATACAGCTAGCCGTAAAGAACCAACAGACAGCTAATGCAAGAAGAAATCAACAGACTGGCTAATGTGCAATGAATCGTCAGACTAGCTAGTGCATGGAAACTCCAACTGACTACCTGATGTATGAAGAACCAACAGACTGTCTAACGACGACCAAACCAAACAAACAAAGTAGAAGCAAGCTACTCCAGTGCCTGAGACTAGCACGTGCATGAAGAAACAAATAGACTAGCTGGAACGGGTTGACGGATCAACAGAATAGCCAATGTGAAGCAACCAAAATACTAGGCCAATGCATAAAGAAGCTAACTGACTAGCTAAATGCGCGACGAATCAACTGACGAAATAATGTAATAATAACTAATGACGCAGCTAGTGTAGGAAGAACCAACATATTAGCTAATGTATGAAGAAACAACATACTAGCTAACGTATGACGAACAAACATAATAGCTAATGTGTAAAGAACCAACAGACTAGCTAATGCAAGGAGAATCAACAGACTGGCTAATGTATGAAGAACCAACGGACTAGATAGTGCATGAAAACCTAACTGACTAGCTGATGTATGAAGAACCAACAGACTGTCTAATGGACGACCAACCAACAAACAAAGTAGCTAAAGCAAGAAAAGCCAACAGACTAGCTAATGTATGAAGAAACAACAGACTAGCTAACGTATGACGGATCAACAGACTAGCTAATGTGTGAAGAACCAAAATACTAGCTAATGCATGAAGAACCAACTGACTAGTTAACGTATGACGAATCAACTGACTAGCTAATGTATGAAGTACCAACAGACTAGCTAATGTATGAAGAACCAACATATTAGCTAATGTATGAAGAAACAACATACTAGCTAACGTATGACGAACAAACATAATAGCTAATGTGTAAAGAACCAACAGACTAGCTAATGCAAGGAGAATCAACAGACTGGCTAATGTATGAAGAACCAACAGACTAGCTAGTGCATGAAAACCTAACTGACTAGCTGATGTATGAAGAACCAACAGACTGTCTAATGGACGACCAATCAACAAACAAAGTAGCTAAAGAACGAAAAGCCAACAGACTAGCTAATGTATGAAGAAACAACAGACTAGCTAACGTATGACGGATCAACAGACTAGCTAATGTGTGAAGAACCAAAATACTAGCTAATGCATGAAGAACCAACTGACTAGCTAACGTATGACGAATCAACTAACTAGCTAATGTATGAAGAACCAACAGACTAGCTAATGTATGAAGAACCAACAGATTAGCTAATGTATGAAGAAACAACATACTAGCTAACGTATGACGAACAAACATAATAGCTAATGTGTAAAGAACCAACAGACTAGCTAATGCAAGAAGAATCAACAGACTAGCTAATGTGTGAAGAACCAATAGACTAGCTAGTGCATGAAAACCTAACTGACTAGCTGATGTATGAAGAACCAACAGACTGTCTAATGGACGACCAACCAACAAACAAAGTAGCTAAAGCACGAAAAACCAACAGACTAACTAATGTATGAAGAAACAACAGACTAGCTAACGTATGACGGATCAATAGACTAGCTAATGTGTGAAGAACCAAAATACTAGCTAATGCATGAAGAACCAACTGACTAGCTAACGTATGACGAATCAACTGACTAGCTAATGTATGAAGAACCAACAGACTAGCTAATACATGAAAAATCAACAGACTAACAAATGTGTGAAGAACCAACTTACTAGCTAATGTATGAAGAAACAACATACTAGCTAACGTATGACGAACAAACATAATAGCTAATGTGTAAAGAACCAACAGACTAGCTAATGCAAGAAGAATCAACAGACTGGCTAATGTATGAAGAATCAACAGACTAGCTAGTGCATGAAAACCTAACTGACTAGCTGATGTATGAAGAACCAACAGACTGTCTAATGGACGACCAACCAACAAACAAAGTAGCTAAAGCACGAAAAGCCAACAGACTAACTAATGTATGAAGAAACAACAGACTAGCTAACGTATGACGGATCAATAGACTAGCTAATGTGTGAAGAACCAAAATACTAGCTAATGAATGAAGAACCAACTGACTAGCTAACGTATGACGAATCAACTGACTAGCTAATGTATGAAGAACCAACAGAATAGCTAATACATGAAAAATCAACAGACTAACAAATGTGTGAAGAACCAACTTACTAGCTAATGTATGAAGAAACAACATACTAGCTAACGTATGACGAACAAACATAATAGCTAATGTGTAAAGAACCAACAGACTAGCTAATGCAAGAAGAATCAACAGACTGGCTAATGTATGAAGAATCAACAGACTAGCTAGTGCATGAAAACCAAACTGACTAGCTGATGTATGAAGAACCAACAGACTGTCTAATGGACGACCAACCAACAAACAAAGTAGCTAAAGCACGAAAAGCCAACAGACTAGCTAATGTATAAAGAAACAACAGACTAGCTAACGTATGACGGATCAACAGAATAGCTAATGTGTGAAGAACCAAAATACTAGCTAATGCAGAAAGAACCAACTGACTAGCTAACGTATGACGAATCAACTGACTAGCTAATGTATCAATAACCAACAGACTAGCTAATGTATGAAGAACCAACAGATTAGCTAATGTACGAAGAAACAACATACTAGCTAACGTATGACGAACAAACATAATAGCTAATGTGTAAAGAACCAACAGACTAGCTAATGCAAGAAGAATCAACAGGCTAGCTAATGTGTGAAGAACCAACAGACTAGCTAGTGCATAAAAACCTAGCTGGCTAGCTGATGTATGAAGAAACAACAGACTGTCTAATGGACGACCAACCAACAAACAAAGTAGCTAAACACGAAAAGCCAACAGACTAGCTAATGTATGAAGAAACAACAGACTAGCTAACGTATGACGGATCAACAGACTAGCTAATGTGTGAAGAACCAAAATACTAGCTAATGCATGAAGAACCAACTGACTAGTTAACGTATGACGAATCAACTGACTAGCTAATGTATGAAGTACCAACAGACTAGCTAATGTATGAAGAACCAACATATTAGCTAATGTATGAAGAAACAACATACTAGCTAACGTATGACGAACAAACATAATAGCTAATGTGTAAAGAACCAACAGACTAGCTAATGCAAGAAGAATAAACAGACTGGCTAATGTATGAAGAACCAACAGACTAGCTAGTGCATGAAAACCTAACTGACTAGCTGATGTATGAAGAACCAACAGACTGTCTAATGGACGATCAACCAACAAACAAAGTAGCTAAAGCACGAAAAGCCAACAGACTAACTAATGTATGAAGAAACAAAAGGCTAGCTAACGTATGACGGAACAACAGACTAGCTAGTGCGTGAAGAACCAAAATACTAGCTAATGCATCAAGAACCAACTGACTAGCTAACGTATGACGAATCAACTAACTAGCTAATGTATGAAGAACCAACAGACTAGCTAATGTATGAAGAACCAACAGATTAGCTAATGTATGAAGAAACAACATACTGGCTAACGTATGACGAACAAACATAATAGCTAATGTGTAAAGAACCAACAGACTAGCTAATGCAAGAAGAATCAACAGACTAGCTAATGTGTGAAGAACCAACAGACTAGCTAGTGCATGAAAACCTAGCTGACTAGCTGATGTATGAAGAACCAACAGACTGTCTAATGGACGACCAACCAACAAACAAAGTAGCTAAAGCACGAAAAGCCAACAGACTAGCTAATGTATGAAGAAACAACAGACTAGCTAACGTATGACGGATCAACAGACTAGCTAATGTGTGAAGAACCAAAATACTAGCTAATGCATAAAGAACCAACTGACTAGCTAACGTATGACGAATCAACTAACTAGCTAATGTATGAAGAACCAACAGACTAGCTAATGTATGAAGAACAAACATATTAGCTAATGTATGAAGAAACAACATACTAGCTAACGTATGACGAACAAACATAATAGCTAATGTGTAAAGAACCAACAGACTAGCTAATGCAAGAAGAATCAACAGACTAGCTAATGTGTGAAGTACCAACAGACTAGCTAGTGCATGAAAATCTAACTGACTAGCTGATGTATGAAGAACCAACAGACTAATGGACGACCAACCAACAAACAAAGTAGCTAAAGCACGAAAAGCCAACAGACTAACTAATGTATGAAGAAACAACAGACTAGCTAACGTATGACGGATCAATAGACTAGCTAATGTGTGAAGAACCAAAATACTAGCTAATGCATGAAGAAACAACTGACTAGCTAACGTATGACGAATCAACTGACTAGCTAATGTATGAAGAACCAACAGACTAGCTAATACATGAAAAATCAACAGACTAACAAATGTGTGAAGAACCAACTTACTAGCTAATGTATGAAGAAACAACATACTAGCTAACGTATGACGAACAAACATAATAGCTAATGTGTAAAGAACCAACAGACTAGCTAATGCAAGGAGAATCAACAGACTGGCTAATGTATGAAGAACCAACAGACTAGCTAGTGCATGAAAACCCAACTGACTAGCTGATGTATGAAGAACCAACAGACTGTCTAATGGACGACCAACCAACAAACAAAGTAGCTAAAGCACGAAAAGACAACAGACTAACTAATGTATGAAGAAACAACAGACTAGCTAACGTATGACGGATCAACAGAATAGCTAATGTGTGAAGAACCAAAATACTAGCTAATGCATAAAGAACCAACTGACTATCTAACGTATGACGAATCAACTGACTAGCTAATGTATCAATAACCAACAGACTAGCTAATGTATGAAGAACCAACATATTAGCTAATGTATGAAGAAACAACATACTAGCTAACGTATGACGAACAAACATAATAGCTAATGTGTAAAGAACCAAAAGACTAGCTAATGCAAGAAGAATAAACAGACTGGCTAATGTATGAAGAACCAACAGACTAGCTAGTGCATGAAAACCTAACTGACTAGCTGATGTATGAAGAACCAACAGACTGTCTAATGGACGATCAACCAACAAACAAAGTAGCTAAAGCACGAAAAGCCAACAGACTAACTAATGTATGAAGAAACAAAAGGCTAGCTAACGTATGACGGAACAACAGACTAGCTAGTGCGTGAAGAACCAAAATACTAGCTAATGCATCAAGAACCAACTGACTAGCTAACGTATGACGAATCAACTAACTAGCTAATGTATGAAGAACCAACAGACTAGCTAATGTATGAAGAACCAACAGATTAGCTAATGTATGAAGAAACAACATATTAGCTAACGTATGACGAACAAACATAATAGCTAATGTGTAAAGAACCAACAGACTAGCTAATGCAAGAAGAATCAACAGACTAGCTAATGTGTGAAGAACCAACAGACTAGCTAGTGCATGAAAACCTAGCTGAATAGCTGATGTATGAAGAACCAACAGACTGTCTAATGGACGACCAAC
>JAHLWY010002258.1:0-12870 GCA_020002185.1 Paraescarpia echinospica | reverse complement strand
CACAAACTACAGACCAATATCACCCTAACATGCATCCTCTGTAAAGTCATAGAACACATTATTCTAAGTAAAATGTGGAAACACCTGAACAAACACAACATCATCCTCCACTTTCAACACGGATTCAAGTCAGAACTGTCTTGTGAATCTCAACTCATTGAGACAGTCCATGACTGGGTGACTGCTATGGACAACAAAACACCGATAGACGCAATCCTGCTTGATTTTGCCAAAGCTTTTACCAAAGTCCTCCACAAACGCCTCCTATCCAAACTAAACTCCTACGGAATTACTGGAAACACACACAGACTCTCAATAAATGGAGTTCTGTCGAACACAACAGATGTTACATCTGAGGTTCCACAGGGCTCACTCCTAGGACCAATCCTCTTCCTACTCTACACAAATGACATAAACGAAAACATCCAATCTCCCATACGCCTCTTTGCCCAGACGACAGCATTATGTATCATAAAATCACCTCTGAAACCGACCATGACATTCTTCAAACTGACCTAATCCAACATCAAACATGGTCTGACAAATGGCAAATGGAATTTAACATTTCTAAATATGTCCACCTCCCAATAACAAACAAAACTAAACCCAGACTACATTCATATTCACTCTTCGGCATGCCACTCGCTACAGTGTCCAGCCATCAGTATCTCAGAATAAAATTATATTTAAAATTAACCTGGGCAAGTCACATCACCGACATAGTTTCCAAATCCTCAAAAGTCGTAGGCATGATTAAAAGAACTGTCGGCCCATGCAAACCTGAAGTAAGTCAAAGAAATAGCTGATAACATGCTAATCCGGTCAAAACTCGACTATGCATCTCCTACTTGGAACCCACACACTGCCACCCAAATTAAGCACCTTGAAAAAATACAACACTATACTGCCAGATTTGTTAAAAATTATCATAGACGCCAAACCAACTCAGCAGATCTATTAACCACCCTTGGATGGCCAACTCTTGAACGACAACGCATTATCAAACAAGCCATATATTTTAGATAAAAAATTATTTTAAATAACAAATAATTAACATTATCAAGATCAACCTTCAGCCAGGCCTTCTAACACAGTCGATAAACAGTGGCCTCTATGTAGCCCCTAGGTGCCGCATTATTGCAGCTGTTTTCCCCTTCTACCCCAGAGCAATCCGTATATGGAACATGATCCCAACACAAACCACCGAAATAGAAAGCCTCATTGCTTTTCAAACAGCCATCATGAACCTTCCATTCAGCACACCCGATCACCTTAACTCCCTTTAAATAATTTATTAATTTAAGCCACCCACAACGCATGTGCACAAACACAACAAACTGCTGCTTTACCCCAAGATTGGGCTGTTTGGAGTACCCGACCTAAGACCTAAGTCCCTTTAAGCAGCTCTGTGACTTGTGAACACACAGTATCTGTGTGTTTTGATGTTGAGGCGGCCGATTCTGATTTACACTGACATTTAAATATTATGAAGTTATTTTGTTTTATTATACTGTATTTACAACCTATTTGCTGTCATTGTAATGATAACATATATGAAAAACCGTTATGATTTGGGTATATGTTTTTATTTTCTGGAGGGGGAAGATGCAAATGGTCTGATTCCCAAAGGTTGAAGATACCCCGAGAGGTGATAAACTACGCTATATGTGCTGTAAGATGTGTATGTCAAAGAAATTATGCAACATTATTGGTTATTTCCTGGTAAGACTTAATATGATATTTTTAATATACATCACATACATTAATATACACCAAGATAAAATATTCAGAATATCAAGCTTCATGTATCATTAATCATATATCATAATCCGCATACTATGTGCCGCATATAATATGCCATACATAGTAAATTGCTATACCTAATTTAGCTAGATAATTTACACAGTTGACCTTGTTTAATAAACAAAATTTAAAAAGTGCAGCCGCTGTACTGTATAACTATTATTTGTCTGATATTTGGTTATGTTTCTTCACAAAATTTTGTGGGAATCAGAAATATCTCTGTAGCTTGACTAGGCCTGTATCTTTCATTTTAAGTGCATTGACTGACACTAACAAAAATGTTTGTCACTTGATGGGATGCCTTGGAAGATGACAGTCGTGAAAGGAATATTTACCAAAAACACACAGCATTGTTTTATAAACACCACAACGCGTTCACAGATACTCAGTGTTTGTTCAAAATGACGAAGATCGGAGAGAATGTGACGTTCACGTCCATCGATAGGCCCTGGTCGTGATAGTGTAGAATTATCAAATAAAATTTGTTTTGCTATAGTATTTGCATGAGGGTAGACAAGAGTTATTGTGTCTGTGTCAACTCCATGTTGCCAAGTCATTGACATAAGGGCGGTTTTCTTGAAGATGTTGCTGTGCGTGCATGGTTCCTGCGATTGTTAGGTTGATTGTCAGTAATTGTTCATGAACATAAATATATTCATTCTATGTGATTTACTTTAGCCTGTATTTTTGTTTACACTAGAACTGGGTCGTTACTGTTGTAATTTATTGTATCATTTGTATTTATCTTATTATTATTATTTAAGTATTTTTAATGCTGGTTTGACTTTACACCAACAATGCTTCACAAATCAGATAAACAAATCTACAACTGACATTAATGCTGGTTTGACTTTACACCAACAATGATTCACAAATCAGATAAACAAATCTACAACTGACATTATTGCTGGTTTGACTTTACACCAACAATGATTCACAAATCAGATAAACAAATCTACAACTGACATTAATGCTGGTTTGACTTTACACCAACAATGCTTCACAAATCAGATAAACAAATCTACATCTGACATTAATGCTGGTTTGACTTTACACCAACAATGATTCACAAATCAGATACACAAATCTACATCTGACATTAATGCTGGTTTGACTTTACACCAACAATGCTTCACAAATCAGATAAACAAATCTACATCTGACATTAATGCTGGTTTGACTTTCACCAACAATGCAGTTTTTTTATAGCAAAGTAGTCATTTTACCTGAAATGCATTTCTTATACTTGCTCACATCACATGTCTGATTGTCAACTGTTTGTGTTACAGACTTGCACCACGTGGAATGTTCCAACTACACGGGTGATGACAGACGAGTAGTCTGCAACACATCTGGCCATCCGCATGGAATAGCAATTCAAGATGGTGTGGCTTACTACGCAACATACAACCCAAACAGGTAACGTCCTTTGTAGCTTCATTTGCCTTTATTACTAGAAGCAATACGTTGAGTGCCCTCTGCTAGGATTGTGCAGCCTGTGAAGTCGACAATTAGTCCCTTGGCTGTTATTGAAAACTTTAATTGTGTTGCACCGAACCATCAACTAATAATTTCAAAACAATAATCATATATAACAAAAAACACTTTAGACTATCGATTCCATTCTTGGTGTGTTTTCTATGCTATTGCACGTCGGTTCTCGTCATTGGTGATAATTTTCTTTATTAACAATACAAAGCAAGAATACGTTATTTTGTGAAATAACTGATACCCCACGAAACACATAGATACTGCAAGAAAGACTAAGAGAATGCATAGACAACACATATGGATTAATGAGAAGGTCAGTACATTATGTTTTATGTATATAAATATATGTATATATATATATATGTATGCTATGGGGGACTTCCGGTGGTGAATTGATTTGAATATAAGGATATTTGATCAAGATAAGTGATATTATTGAGCGTATAGCATACATAACGTAATTATAGATATATATTAAGCAATATTTTTTGTTAAAAGTTAGCTAGAGGGAGTAATCTAGGGTAGATTAAAAGTAGGCGATTTGCGAGCGATAATTGGGGACGTTAATGTAATCGGAACGTTGTTTACAAAGTAGGTCACTGGCGAAGTTAGCGTACCGTGAACGACAATAGAATAGCGTTATTTGAGATAATCGGTGTAGTTAGATGAGTAATTAAAACCTGAAATAACAATCTTTTAAAGTGTATAATAGTACACAGGAAACAGTCTTTGTAAAGACTACCTTGTATCTAAGCCTAACTTGAATACATTGTCATCGACATCGTAACTAGGTAAGGCACGGTGTGTCACTGTGTGTTAACAAATATAACTAACTATAACCTAAACAATCTGGTGTAAATTGTACACAGAAAAGTCTTTTCAAAGACTACATAAAACTACTTTGAACATAAATAAATTCTGATATGGCACCTTGCAAGCGGCAACTCAGGGCAAAACGACACCTAGTTTGCAACGACTGCCAGAGCTGGGTGGATTTTGCGTTGTCTGGCTGTCCAAAATCATGGGCAGAGACCAAAGATGACGGATTCACCTTTCGGTGTATGGGGTGTTTGAGGGTGGAATGTCTGATGAAGGAGGTGTGTAAGTTGACGGATATAGTGAAGGAGATGGAGGCGAGACTCAACATAGAAATAGATGGAGCAGAGAGGGATGACGCGGAGAGAGTTGAGAATTCTACAACACAGAAGGAGCAGAGTTGTGACACGGAGACTGAAGAAAGGAGACTGAGAGGAAGGAAGGTGACCGGTGTGAAGGAACAAGACATTGAGAAAACAGAGGGACGGAGGAAAAGTGTTCGGCAGAGGAAAAGAAAACGGGCCAGTGGGGATAGATCAGCAGGTAGTCAGACTGTAGAGAACGAGGAGAGACACGACAGCGATACAGGTGGTGAAGAGGTAGATACCACAGAGGCAGTTGGTAAGACTGTGAGACAGAAGACTGATGGAAGAAGACAGAGTGTTCAGCAAAAAACAGAAAACATGACAGGCGTGAAGGTGACAGGGGAGAAAGTGACCGTAGTGAAGGAGGTAGCCGGGGAAAAGGGACGGGAGAGGAGAGAAGAACATGTGATGGGAGGAAAGAAGAAGGGACGAAAGGAAGTGAGAGTAAATGTGCTAGAAGAGAAGATGACAGGAGGAAAGGGGACAAGAGAAAAGGCGACAGGAAAGAAGGGAATGGAAGAGAATGTGACAGGAGAGAAGACGACAAGAGGAAAAGACAACAACCAGACATATGCAAACCGGAGGAGCTACTCCGAGGCAGTGATTGAGGGGGCAAGGAGAAAAGAGAGAGTGTTTATGGGCGATTCAATTCTGAGAAAAACAGACAAGACTATATGCGAGGGGAAGGACGTTGTTGTATGTCTACCGGGGGCTAGGATAGAGCATGTGACCGAAAGGGTAGAGAAGGTATTGGGGCATGGCAAGGGAGGGTCTATACTAGTACACGTTGGGACAAACAATGCAGACAAGGAGGGAACAACTGGGATAGTTCAGAAGTACAGACATCTAGTGAGGAAGCTAAAGAAGACAAGAGTGGAACAGGTTATTCTCTCAGGAATTTTGCCAGTAATGGGAGGAAGGGGGGCAAGATACAGAAACTGTAAGAGGATGGCGATCAACGCACTAGTTGAGCAGATGTGTGAGGAAGAGGGCGTGGGATTCCTAGATTTATGGGGGTACTTTGTTGGGAGAGAAGATATGTACATGAGAGATGGCCTCCATCTAAGTGGAAAGGGGGCAGCAGTATTCTCAGAGAATCTGCTGCGATCTGTTGACAGTGGGACAGGTTGCATCTATTTAAACTAAATTCGCAGGGGGGACTCGCAGAGAAGCCTGAAACTGGAGGCATAGATAAAGGCAGCAAAAATAATTCAGCAAAGAACAGTCTGGAAAACTGTTCTGAAGCTGGGTATAAATGTGTTTGTTTAAATGCAAGGAGTATAGTAAACAAAAGAAATGAACTAAACATTATGGTAGAAGATATTGACCCTCACATAATAGGTATAACCGAATCATGGGCAACCACCGATATATGAGATGCCGAATTGGGACTGACAGGATATGTAATGTTTAGGAAAGATAGAATAGGAAGAAGGGGAGGTGGAGTTATTTTATATATTAAAGAATCTATCCAGGCTTATGAAATAAAATTAGACAGAGAAGCAGATTGCGAAGAAGCTGTTTGGTGTAACATAGTTACAGGAAACTCAACGTTAAAGGTTGGATTAGTTTATCGAAGTCAAACATAAGCATAGAAGAGAATGAAAAAATACAAAACGCTATAAGGGAAGTGAGCAAACGGGACTGTGTTATTATGGGGGTTTTAACCATGGGCATATAAAATGGAAATCTCTACAGAGTATGGGTAGTGAGGACCACAAGTTTTTAGTTTTAGTACAAGATAGTTTCCTTTCTCAACATGTGCTAGAACCAACCAGGGGAGAGAATGTGATAGACTTAGTTTTGTCCTCACAGAATGAATTAGTTGACAATGTTAAATTATGTGAGCCTCTGGGAAGTAGTGATCACAATCAGATACATTTTACCATCAAAGTAAAATCAGAAATAAATAATAAAAAGCAGTTCAGGAGAAATTTCCACAAAGAAAGATATAAGGAAATGAGGAAATATTTAGCAAAGATAGACTGGAATAATACACTGAAGAATAAGACAGCAACAGAATGCTGGAATATCTTAAAGAATGAAATAGAGTGCATCGTAGATAAATTTGTTCCCTTCAAAAAACAAGGGAAACGGACCAGAAAGAAATACTTATCGAAAGAAGCCAATAGAAAAATTAAGTATAAACAAATGATGTGGAAGTCATATAGACATACTGGAAATGACGAAGACTACAACATTTATAAAGAAGCACTAAACCAAGCTACAGCTGAAATTAGAAATTCAAAGAGAAGCTATGAACATAAATTAGCTTGTAATATAAAACATGACAGCAAGAGTTTTTATGCGTATGTTCGAAGCAAACAGAAAGTTCAGGATAAGGTCGGTCCTCTAGAAGATAGTGCTGGAAATATAATATCAGAAGGATTCTTAATGGCAGAAGACCTAAATGAGTATTTTAGTTCAGTGTTTACCAGAGAAGACACTAGTTCACTGCCAGTACCAGAGGCTAAGTTCAAGGGGGCAGAATCAGACTATTTAAGACAGTTAACTGTAACACCAGAAATGGTAGCTAAGAAAATTAGGGCTATGAAGGAAAATAAATCACTGGAGTGGATGGTATTCCACCCAAACTACTAGTGGAAATTGTAGAACAAATTAGCATACCGCTTGCAAAAATAGATTTTAACCGTCATTAGAAGAGGGAGTGGTTCCTTTTAGGAATGGAAAGAAGCAAACATTACACCGCTATTTAAAAAGGTTCGAGAAACAAGTCAAATAATTATAGACCAGTTAGTTTAACATCGGTGATTTGTAAATTATTAGAAAGACTAATTAAAGATCACATGGTGGATTTTCTTGTTAAACATAACTTGATAAACCCATCTCAACATGGGTTTCTAAAAGCGAGGTCATGCTTAACAAATATGTTATGTTTTTGGAAGATATCACTAAGTGGGTAGATGATGGATCACCAGTAGATATCATCTACTTAGATTTTCAAAAAGCTTTCGACAAAGTGCCACATCAGAGATTACTGCTAAAACTAAAGGCCCATGGAACAGGAAATGGTATAATTAACTGGATAGAAAAATGGCTGATTGACAGAAGACAACGGGTAGTTGTTGATGGGGAGGCTTCAAACTGGAAATCAGTTTTGAGTGGGGTTCCACAGGGATCAGTACTGGGACCTATATTATTCTTAATATATATAAACGATTTGGACGATGATATAGCTAGCAAGGTGTCGAAATTTGCAGATGATACAAAAGTGTTTAGAAGACAAGTGATGGGGATAGACAGCATTTACAAGATGATCTTGACAGGTTGATCAAATGGTCGGAAAAGTGGCAAATGTTGTTCAATTTTGGGAAATGTAAATGCCTTCACACAGGACATGGGAACGAATATGTAGAATATACAATGGGGGGAACTGTACTAAGTACTACTGTAAAAGATAAAGACTTAGGGCTGACAATTAGTGCTGACATGAAGGTTTCAGAGCAGTGTGGAATTGCAGCTTCAAAGGGAAATCAAATCCTTGGATTGATTAGGCGAAATATAGCATACAAAGAAAAAGAACTAATAATACCGCTGTACAAAACAATAGTTAGGCCTCATTTAGAATATTGTATACAAGCGTGGAGGCCATACCGCAAGAAGGACATAGATATGCCAGAAAGAGTACAGAGGAGAGCGACTAAAATGATACAAAAACTGAGGGATCTTAGTTATGAAAAACGCCTAAAAGAATGTGGTTTAACAACACTAGAGACCAGGAGACTGAGAGGAGATCAGATAGAAGTGTTTAAAATATTGAATGGTTATGAAAATATTGATAGAAATATGTTTTTTTCAGTTAAGAAAGATAGAAAGACTAGAGGACATGAAGTTACATTAGTAAAGGAGCAGTGTAGATTAGACGTAAGAAAGTTCTCATTTTCACAAAGGACTGTGAATGATTGGAACAGATTATCTGATGATTGTGTGGGTGCTAGTAGTGTGAATATGTTTTAAAATAAAATCGACACATACCTCAGAAGGGCTGGATATATGTAGATAAAAGGGTTGGACTCTCGATAAGCCAAAGGGCTTCCTTGTCCACCTGCCATCTAGAGTTAATTCTCTGGATGGCAATCTTGTTAAATCTTGTTAAATATATATGTTTGTGAAAGTGAATTACGTTGCGTTATTTTACAATTATATGCTTGGAACCAAGTAGAACATTGCCTGCCCTTTTCACTGTAGTCTCTTAGTACAGTTCCACTGGGGTTGCAGCAACAATCGCCATCCTAGATTTCACTAAAGCATTCGATAAAGTTCCACATAAAAGACAAAACAAAATTAATAATCGTGAACTTAAAACTGATGTATTCAGCGTAGGAGAAAATGCTTCGTCTTTAAGGGTGAAATATACATCACAACAGCTAATGTATCATGTCTTTAAGGGTGAAATATACATGACAACAGCTAATGTATCACGTCTTTAAGGGTGAAATATACATGACAACAGCTAATGTATCACGTCTTTAAGGGGGAAATATACATCACAACAGCTAATGTATCACGTCTTTAAGGGGGAAATATACATCACAACAGCTAATGTATCACGTCTTTAAGGGGGAAATATACATCACAACAGCTAATGTATCACGTCTTTAAGAGGGAAATATACATGACAACAGCTAATGTATCATGTCTTTAAGGGGGAAATATACATCACAACAGCTAATGTATCACGTCTTTAAGGGGGAAATATACATCACAACAGTTAATGTATCACGTCTTTAAGGGTGAAATATACATCACAACACTGCACGCTCCCTTTTATACATAACGTGGTAGACATCAGTTGTTATTACCGTTCTTTCACTGTGAAACACTGCACGGTCCCTTTTATACATAACGTGGTAGACATGAGTTGTTATTACCGTTCTTTCAGTGTGAAACACTGCACGCTCCCTTTTATACATAGCGTTGTAGTCATGAGTTGTTATTACCGTTCTCTCACTGTGAAACACCGCACACTCCCTTTGATACATAGCGTTGTAGTCATGAGGTGTTATAACCGTTCTCTCACTGTGAAACACTACACACTCCCTTTTATACATAACGTTGAAGACATGAGTTGTTATAACCATTCCCTCACTGTGAAACACTGCACACTCCCTTTTATACATAACATTGAAGAAATGAGTTATTATAACCGTTCTCTCACTGTGAAACACTGCACACTCCTTTTATACATAAAGCTGAAGACATGAGTTATTATAACCGTTCTCTCACTGTGAAACACTGCACACTCCCTTTTATACATAATGTTGAAGACATGAGTTGTTCTGACTGTTCTCTCACCATGAAACACTGCACACTCCCTTTTATACATAACGTTGTAGACATGAGTTATTCTAACCGTTCTCTCACTGCGAAACACTGCACACTCCCTTTTAAACATAACGTTGTAGTCATGAGTTGTTATAACCGTTCTCTCACTGTGAAACACTGCACGCTCCCTTTTATACATAGCGTTGTAGACATAAGTTGTTATAACCGTTCTCTCACTGTGAAACACTGCACGCTCCCTTTTATACATAACATTGTAGACATGAGTTGTTGTAACCGTTCTTTCACTGTGAAACACTGCACGCTCCCTTTTATACATAACGTGGTAGACATGAGTTGTTATTACCGTTCTTCACGTGAAACACCGCACGGTCCCTTTATATACATAACGTGGTAGATACATCGCGCCGTTATTACTGCCTTTTCAGTGCGTGAAACCACTGTACCGCCCCTTTATATTAGCTAGCGCTATAGAAGTCATGAGTTGTTATTACCGTTCTCTCACTGTGAAACACTGCACACTCCCTTTGATACATAGCGTTGTAGTCATAAGTTGTTATAACCGTTCTCTCACTGTTAAACACTGCACACTCCCTTTTATACATAGCATTGTAGTCATGAGTTGTTATAACCGTTCTCTCACTGTGAAACACTGCACACTCCCTTTTATACATAAAGCTGAAGACATGAGTTATTATAACCGTTCTCTCACTGTGAAACACTGCACACTCCCTTTTATACATAATGTTGAAGACATGAGTTGTTCTGACTGTTCTCTCACCATGAAACACTGCACACTCCCTTTTATACATAACGTTGTAGACATGAGTTATTCTAACCGTTCTCTCACTGCGAAACACTGCACACTCCCTTTTATACATAACGTTGTAGTCATGAGTTGTTATAACCGTTCTCTCACTGTGAAACACTGCACGCTCCCTTTTATACATAACGTTGTAGACATGAGTTGTTGTAACCGTTCTTTCACTGTGAAACACTGCACGCTCCCTTTTATGGCACATTGTAGATATGAGTTGTTGTAACCGTTTCTTTCACTGTGAAACACTTCCTCGCACGCCCTTTATACATATAACGTGGTATCGAAGCAGCATATCAGTTTCTTTCTACTCAGGAACACTGCACGGTCCCTTTATACATAACGTAGACATCAGCTAAAGAGCACGCCGGGTTTCTTTTCAGTGTGGAAACACTGCACGCCTCTTTGCATAAGTAGTCAAGGAGGCTGGTTATTACCGTTCTCTCACTGTGAAACACCGCACACTCCCTTTGATACATAGCGTTGTAGTCATGAGGTGTTATAACCGTTCTCTCACTGTTAAACACTGCACACTCCCTTTTATACATAGCATTGTAGTCATGAGTTGTTATAACCGTTCTCTCACTGTGAAACACTGCACACTCCCTTTTATACATAAAGCTGAAGACATGAGTTATTATAACCGTTCTCTCACTGTGAAACACTGCACACTCCCTTTTATACATAATGTTGAAGACATGAGTTGTTCTGACTGTTCTCTCACCATGAAACACTGCACACTCCCTTTTATACATAACGTTGTAGACATGAGTTATTCTCACCGTTCTCTCACTGCGAAACACTGCACACTCCCTTTTATACATAACGTTGTAGTCATGAGTTGTTATAACCGTTCTCTCACTGTAAAACACTGCACGCTCCCTTTTATACATAGCGTTGTAGACATGAGTTGTTATAACCGTTCTCTCATTGTGAAACACTGCACGCTCCCTTTTATACATAACGTTGTAGACATGAGTTGTTGTAACCGTTCTTTCACTGTGAAACACTGCACGCTCCCTTTTATACATAACGTGGTAGACATCAGTTGTTATTACCGTTCTTTCACTGTGAAACACTGCACGGTCCCTTTTATACATAACGTGGTAGACATGAGTTGTTATTACCGTTCTTTCAGTGTGAAACACTGCACGCTCCCTTTTATACATAGCGTTGTAGTCATCAGTTGTTATTACCGTTCTTTCACTGTGACACACTGCACATTCCCTTTTATACATAGCGTTGTAGTCATGAGTTGTTATAACCATTCTTTCACTGTGAAACACTGCACACTCCCTTTTATACATAGTGTTGTAGACATTAGTTGTTATAACCGTTCTCTCACTGTGAAACACTGCACATTCCCTTTTATACATAGTGTTGTAGACATTAGTTGTTATAACCGTTCTCTCACTGTGAAACACTGCACGCTCCCTTTTACACATAGCGTTGTAGACATGAGTTGTTATAACCGTTCTCTCACTGTGAAACACTGCACGCTCCCTTTTATACATAACGTTGTAGACATGAGTTGTTGTAACCGTTCTTTCACTGTGAAACACTGCACGCTCCCTTTTATACATAACGTGGTAGACATCAGTTGTTATTACCGTTCTTTCACTGTGAAACACTGCACGGTCCCTTTTATACATAACGTTGTAGACATCAGTTGTTATTACCGTTCTTTCAGTGTGAAACACTGCACGCTCCCTTTTATACATAGCGTTGTAGTCATGAGTTGTTATTACCGTTCTCTCACTGTGAAACACTGCACACTCCCTTTGATACATAGCGTTGTAGTCATAAGGTGTTATAACCGTTCTCTCACTGTTAAACACTGCACACTCCCTTTTATACATAGCATTGTAGTCATGAGTTGTTATAACCGTTCTCTCACTGTGAAACACTGCACCCTCCCTTTTATACATAACGTTGTAGTCATGAGTTGTTATTACCGTTCTTTCACTGTGACACACTGCACATTCCCTTTTATACATAGCGTTGTAGTCATGAGTTGTTATAACCATTCTTTCACTGTGAAACACTGCACACTCCCTTTTATACATAGTGTTGTAGACATTAGTTGTTATAACCGTTCTCTCACTGTGAAACACTGCACACTCCCTTTTATACATAATGTTGTAGACATGAGATGTTATAACCGTTCTCTCACTGTGAAACACTGCACACTCCCTTTTATACATAGCGTTGTAGACATGAGTTGTTATAACCGTTCTTTCACTGTGAAACACTGCACATTCCCTTTTATACATA
>JAHLWY010002257.1:0-12882 GCA_020002185.1 Paraescarpia echinospica | reverse complement strand
TGTCACATACACCCTCCTACGCGCCCATTGTCAGATACACCCTCCTGTGCACCCACTGTCACATACACCCTCCTATCTACCCACTGTCACATACACCCTCCTATGAGCCCACTGTCACACTCACCCTCCTATGGGCCCACTGTCACATACACCCTCCTATGCACAAACTGTCACATACACCCTCATAGGCACCCACTGTCACATACACCCTACTATGCACCCATTGTCACATACACCGTCCTATGGGCCCACTGTCACATAAACCCTGATATGCAACCACTGTCACATATACCCTACTATGCACCCACTGTCACTTACACCCTCCTATGGGCCCACTGTCACGTACACCCTACTATGCACCCACTGTCACATACACCCTCCTATGGGCCCACTCTCACATACACCCTCCTACATGCCCACTGTCACATACACTCTCCTATGTGCCAACAGTCACATACACCGTCATATGCACCCACTGTCCCATACACCCTACTATGCACCCACTGTCACATACACCCTCCTATGGGCCCACTGTCACATACACCCTACTATGCACCCACTGTCACATACACCCTCCTATGTGGACACTGTCACATACACCCTCCTATGGGCCCACTGTTACTTACACCCTCCTATGCCCCCACTGTCACATACACCATACTATGCACCCACTGTCACATACACACTCCTATGGGCCCACTGTCACATACACCCTCCTATGGGCCCACTATCACAGACACCCTCCTATGGGCCCACGTTCACATACACCTTCCTATGGTCCCAGTGTCACATACACCCTAATATACACAAACTGTCACATACACCCTACTATGAATCCACTGTCACATACACCCTCCTATGGGCCCACTGTCACATAACCCTCCTATGGGCCAACTGTCACATACACCCTCCTATCTACCCACTGTCACATACACCCTCTTATGGGCCCACTATCACATACACCCTCATATAGGCCCATTGTCACATACACCTTCCTATGGCCCCAGTGTCACATACACTCTCCTATCTACCTACTGTCACATACACCCTCCTATGGGCCGACTGTCACATACACCCTCCTACACGCCCACTGTCACATACACCCTCCTATGCAGACACTGTCACATACACCCTGCTATGGGCCCACTTGCACATAACCCTACTATGCACACCTTGTCACATACACCCTACAATGCACCCACTGTCACATACACCCTCCTATGGGCCCACTGTCACATACATCCTCCTACGCGCCCACTATCACACACACCCTACTATGCACCCAATGTCACATACACCGTCCTATGCATCCACTGTCACATACACCCTCCTATGCACCCACTGTCACACACACACTCCTATGGGCCAACTGTCACATACACCCTACTACGCACCCACTGTCACATATACCCTCCTATGCGGACACTGTCACATACACCCTCCTATACGCCCACTGTCAAATACACCCTTCTATGTACCCACTGTCACATACACCCTCCTATGGGCCAACTGTCACATACACCCTACTATGCACCCACTGTCACATATACCCTCCTATGCGGACACTGTCACATACACCCTCCTACGCGCCCACTGTCAGATACACCCTCCTATGTACCCACTGTCACATACACCCTCCTATGCGCCAACTGTCACATACACCCTCTTATCTACCCACTGTCACATACACCCTCTTTTGGGCCCACTGTCACATACACCCTCCTATGCACCCATTTTCACATACACTCTACAATGCACCCACTGTCGCATACACCCTCCTATGGGCCCACTGTCAGATACACCCTCCTATGCACCCACTGTCACATACACCCACCTATGGGCCCACTGTCACATACACCCTACTATGCACCCACTGTCACATACACCCTCCTAAGCACCCACTGTCACAAACACCCTCATATGCGCCCACTGGCACATACACCCTCCTATGCGTCCACTGTCACATACACCTTACTATGCATCCACTGTCACATACACCCTCCTATGCTCCCACTGTCACATACACCCTATTTTGCACCCACTGTCACATACACCCTTCTATGGGCCCATTGTTACATACACCTTCCTATGCGCCAACTGTCACAAACACCATACTATGCACCCACTTTCAAATATACCCTCCTGTGGGCCCACTGTCACATACACCCTCCAACGTGCCCACTGTCAGATACACCCTCCTGTGCACCCACTGTCACGTACACCCTCCTATGGGCCAACTCTCACATACATCCTCCTACACGCCCGCTGTCACATAGACCCTCCTATGTGCCCACTGTCACATACACCTTCCTATGGCCCCAGTGTCACATACACCCTCCTACACGCCCACTGTCACATACACCCTCCTATGCAGACAATGTCACATACACCCTGCTATGGGCCCACTGTCACATAACCCTACTATGCACCCATTGTCACATACACCCTACAATGTACCCACTGTCACATATACCCTCCTATGCGGACACTGTCACATACACCCTCCTACGTGCCCACTGTCATATACACCCTCCTATGTACCCACTGTCACATACACCCTCCTATGCGCCAACTGTCACATACACCCTCCTATCTACCCACTGTCACATACACCCTCTTTTGGGCCCACTGTCACATACACCCTCCTATGCACCCATTTTCACATACACTACAATGCACCCACTGTCGCATACACCCTCCTATGGGCCCACTGTCAGATACACCCTCCTATGCACCCACTGTCACATACACCCACCTATGCGCCCACTGTCACATACACCCTACTATGCACCCACTGTCACATACACCCTCCTATGCACCCACTGTCACATACACTCTCATAGGCACCCACTGTCACATACACCCTACTATGCACCCATTGTCACATACACCGTCCTAAGGGCCCACTGTCACATAAACCCTCATATGCAACCACTGTCACATATACCCTACTATGCACCCACTGTCACTTACACCCTCCTATGGGCCCACTGTCACGTACACCCTACTATGCACCCACTGTCACATACACCCTCCTATGGGCCCACTCTCACATTCACCCTCCTACAAGCCCACTGTCACATACACCCTCCTATGTGCCAACTGTCACATACACCGTCATATGCACCCACTGTCACATACACCCTACTATGCACCCACTGTCACATACACCCTCCTATGGGCCCACTGTCACATACACCCTCCTATGGGACCACTCTCACATACACCCTACTACGCACCCACTGTCACATACACCCTCCTATGGGCCCACTGTCACATACACTTCCTATGGGCCCACTGTCACACATACCCTCCTATGGGCCTACTGTCACATACACCCTAATATGCACCCATTGTCACATACACCCTATAATGCACCCACTGTCACATACACCCTCCTACGCGCCCACTGTCACATACACCCTACTCTGCACCCACTGTCACATATACCCTCCTATGCACAAACTGTCACATACACCCTCATAGGCACCCACTGTCACATACACCCTACTATGCACCCATTGTCACATACACCGTCCTATGGGCCCACTGTCACATAAACCCTGATATGCAACCACTGTCACATATACCCTACTATGCACCCACTGTCACTTACACCCTCCTATGGGCCCACTGTCACGTACACCCTACTATGCACCCACTGTCACATACACCCTCCTATGGGCCCACTCTCACATACACCCTCCTACACGCCCACTGTCACATACACTCTCCTATGTGCCAACAGTCACATACACCGTCATATGCACCCACTGTCACATACACCCTCCTATGGGCCCACTGTCACATACACCCTACTATGCACCCACTGTCACATACACCCTCCTATGTGGACACTGTCACATACACCCTCCTATGGGCCCACTGTTATTTACACCCTCCTATGCCCCCACTGTCACATACACCATACTATGCACCCACTGTCACATACACACTCCTATGGGCCCACTGTCACATACACCCTCCTATGGGCCCACTATCACAGACACCCTCCTATGGGCCCACATTCACATACACCTTCCTATGGTCCCAGTGTCACATACACCCTAATATACACAAACTGTCACATACACCCTACTATGAATCCACTGTCACATACACCCTCCTATGGGCCCACTATCACATACACCCTCCTATGGGCCCATTGTCACATACACCTTCCTATGGCCCCAGTGTCACATACACTCTCCTATCTACCTACTGTCACATACACCCTCCTATGGGCCGATTGTCACATACACCCTCCTACACGCCCACTGTCACATACACCCTCCTATGCAGACACTGTCACATACACCCTGCTATGGGCCCACTTGCACATAACCCTACTATGCACCCATTGTCACATACACCCTACAATGCACCCACTGTCACATACACCCTCCTATGGGCCCACTGTCACATACATCCTCCTACGCGCCCACTATCACACACACCCTACTATGCACCCAATGTCACATACACCGTCCTATGCATCCACTGTCACATACACCCTACTATGCACCCACTGTCACACACACACTCCTATGGGCCAACTGTCACATACACCCTACTATGCACCCACTGTCACATATACCCTCCTATGCGGACACTGTCACATATACCCTCCTATGCGGACACTGTCACATACACCCTCCTATGCGCCCACTGTCAGATACACCCTCCTATAAATTCCACTGTCATACATACACCTCCTATGGGCCAACTGTCACATACAATCTCTACTATGCACCCACTGTCACATATACCTCTATGGACACTGTCACATACACCCTCCTACTTCCACTGTCAGATACACCCTCCTATGTACCCACTGTCACATACACTTCTCCTATGCCTTAACCGTCACATACACCCTACTATGCACTCCACTGTCAGCTATACCCTCCTCCTGCGTGACACTCACATACACCCTCCTATGCGCCCACTGTCACATACACCCTCCTATGTACCCACTGTCACATACACCCTCCTATGGGCCAACTGTCACATACACCCTACTATGCACCCACTGTCACATATACCCTCCTATGCGGACACTGTCACATACACCCTCCTATGCGCCCACTGTCAGATACACCCTCCTATGTACCCACTGTCACATACACCCTCCTATGCGCCAACTGTCACATACACCCTCTTATCTACCCACTGTCACATACACCCTCGTTTGGGCCCACTGTCACATACACTCTCATAGGCACCCACTGTCACATACACCCTACTATGCACCCATTGTCACATACACCGTCCTATGGGCCCACTGTCACATAAACCCTCATATGCAACCACTGTCACATATACCCTACTATGCACCCACTGTCACTTACACCCTCCTATGGGCCCACTGTCACGTGCACCCAACTATGCACCCACTGTCACATACACCCTCCTATGGGCCCAATCTCACATTCACCCTCCTACACGCCCACTGTCACATAGACCCTCCTATGTGCCAACTGTCACATACACCGTCATATGCACCCACTGTCACATACACCCTACTATGCACCCACTGTCACATACACCCTCCTATGAGCCCACTGTCACATACACCCTCCTATGGGACCACTCTCACATACACCCTACTACGCACCCACTGTCACATACACCCTCCTATGGGCCCACTGTCACATACACTTCCTATGGGCCCACTGTCACACATACCCTCCTATGGGCCTACTGTCACATACACCCTAATATGCACCCATTGTCACATACACCCTATAATGCACCCACTGTCACATACACCCTCCTACGCGCCCAGTATCACATACACCCTCCTATGGGCCCACTGTCACATACACCCTACTATGCACCCACTGTCACATAAACCCTCCTATGCGCCCACTGTCACATACACCCTACTCTGCACCCACTGTCACAAATACCCTCCTATGCACAAACTGTCACATACACCCTCATAGGCACCCACTGTCACATACACCCTACTATGCACCCATTGTCACATACACCTTTCTATGGGCCCACTGTCACATAAACCCTGATATGCAACCACTGTCACATATACCCTACTATGCACCCACTGTCACTTACACCCTCCTATGGGCCCACTGTCACGTACACCCTACTATGCACCCACTGTCACATACACCCTCCTATGGGCCCACTCTCACATACACCCTCCTACACGCCCACTGTCACATACACTCTCCTATGTGCCAACAGTCACATACACCGTCATATGCACCCACTGTCCCATACACCCTACTATGCACCCACTGTCACATACACCCTCCTATGGGCCCACTGTCACATACACCCTACTATGCACCCACTGTCACATACACCCTCCTATGTGGACACTGTCACATACACCCTCCTATGGGCCCACTGTTACTTACACCCTCCTATGCCCCCACTGTCACATACACCATACTATGCACCCACTGTCACATACACACTCCTATGGGCCCACTGTCACATACACCCTCCTATGGGCCCACTATCACAGACACCCTCCTATGGGCCCACGTTCACATACACCTTCCTATGGTCCCAGTGTCACATACACCCTAATATACACAAACTGTCACATACATCCTACTATGAATCCACTGTCACATACACCCTCCTATGGGCCCACTGTCACATACACCCTCCTATGGGCCAACTGTCACATACACCCTCCTATCTACCCACTGTCACATACACCCTCCTATGGGCCCACTATCACATACACCCTCCTATGGGCCCATTGTCACATACACCTTCCTATGGCCCCAGTATCACATACACTCTCCTATCTACCTACTGTCACATACACCCTCCTATGGGCCGACTGTCACATACACCCTCCTACACGCCCACTGTCACATACACCCTCCTATGCAGACACTGTCACATACACCCTGCTATGGGCCCACTTGCACATAACCCTACTATGCACACCTTGTCACATACACCCTACAATGCACCCACTGTCACATACACCCTCCTATGGGCCCACTGTCACATACATCCTCCTACGCGCCCACTATCACACACACCCTACTATGCACCCAATGTCACATACACCGTCCTATGCATCCACTGTCACATACACCCTCCTATGCACCCACTGTCACACACACACTCCTATGGGCCAACTGTCACATACACCCTACTACGCACCCACTGTCACATATACCCTCCTATGCGGACACTGTCACATACACCCTCCTATACGCCCACTGTCAAATACACCCTTCTATGTACCCACTGTCACATACACCCTCCTATGGGCCAACTGTCACATACACCCTACTATGCACCCACTGTCACATATACCCTCCTATGCGGACACTGTCACATACACCCTCCTACGCGCCCACTGTCAGATACACCCTCCTATGTACCCACTGTCATATACACCCTCCTATGCGCCAACTGTCACATACACCCTCTTATCTACCCACTGTCACATACACCCTCTTTTGGGCCCACTGTCACATACACCCTCCTATGCACCCATTTTCACATACACTCTACAATGCACCCACTGTCGCATACACCCTCCTATGGGCCCACTGTCAGATACACCCTCCTACGCACCCACTGTCACATACACCCACCTATGGGCCCACTGTCACATACACCCTACTATGCACCCACTGTCACATACACCCTCCTAAGCACCCACTGTCACAAACACCCTCATATGCGCCCACTGTCACATACACCCTCCTATGCGTCCACTGTCACATACACCCTACTATGCATCCACTGTCACATACACCCGCCTATGCTCCCACTGTCACATACACCCTATTTTGCACCCACTGTCACATACACCCTTCTATGGGCCCATTGTTACATACACCTTCCTATGCGCCAACTGTCACAAACACCATACTATGCACCCACTTTCAAATACACCCTCCTATGGGCCCACTGTCACATACACCCTCCAACGTGCCCACTGTCAGATACACCCTCCTGTGCACCCACTGTCACGTACATCCTCCTATGGGCCAACTCTCACATACATCCTCCTACACGCCCGCTGTCACATAGACCCTCCTATGTGCCCACTGTCACATACACCTTCCTATGGCCCCAGTGTCACATACACCCTCCTACACGCCCACTGTCACATACACCCTCCTATGCAGACAATGTCACATACACCCTGCTATGGGCCCACTGTCACATAACCCTACTATGCACCCATTGTCACATACACCCTACAATGTACCCACTGTCACATATACCCTCCTATGCGGACACTGTCACATACACCCTCCTACGCGCCCACTGTCAGATACACCCTCCTATGTACCCACTGTCACATACACCCTCCTATGCGCCAACTGTCACATACACCCTCCTATCTACCCACTGTCACATACACCCTCTTTTGGGCCCACTGTCACATACACCCTCCTATGCACCCATTTTCACATACACTCTACAATGCACCCACTGTCGCATACACCCTCCTATGTGCCCACTGTCACATACACCCTCCTATGCGCCCACTGTCACATAAACCCTACTATGCACCCACTGTCACATACACCCTCCTATGGGCCCACTGTCACATACACCCTACTATGCACCCACTGTCACATACACTCTCCTGTGCACCCACTGTCACATACAGCCTCCTATGGGCCCACTGTCACATACATCCTACCATACACCCACTGTCACATACACCCTCCTATGCACCCACTGTCACATACACCCTACTATGCACCCACTGTCACATATACCCTCCTATGGGCACACTGTCACATACACCCTACTATGCACCCACTGTCACATAAACTCTCCTATGCGCCCACTGTCACATACACCCTACTATGCACCCACTGTCACATATACCCTCATATGGGCCCACTGTCACATACACCCTACTATGCACCCACTGTCACATAAACCCTCCTATGCGCCCACTGTCACATACACACACATAACGGCCCACTGTCACATACACCCTACTATGCACCCACTGTCACATACACCCTCCTATGCATCCACTGTCACATACACCCTCCTATGGACCCACTGTCACATACACCCTACTATGCACTGTGTAACAGTCGATCATGTCAGCCTTGAGCCACACAGTGTGAACAATGAGAGAATACATTGCAGTAATTTTGGCAAATGTTCTCGCATGCATGGTAGAATTAAAAAAAAAAATAGGTGAGAACTTACTTTTTGGGGGAATAAACGTAGTGAACTTTTCCAAATCATCATCGTAGTCACTGGTCACTGGGGTGCTTTTGCAGTCATGTATATATGAGTTAGGCCATATTCACTCATATGAGGCAGGCAGGCAGGCAGGCAGGCAGGCAGGCAGGCAGGCAGGCAGGCAGGCAGGCAGGCAGGCAGGCAGGCAGGCAGGCAGGCAATTTGTGTCCTGTCATGTGTGTTGGATTGGATGGTGTAGGTCTTCTCTCATTGTGCTCGCACAGACAGTCAGTTTTGCAGTTCAAGTAAACGCTGCAGAAATTAAGAATGTCATATTGTTAGAATGCTGTCTGTGCACTGCCCCCCCCTCCCCTGTCTTAGTTTCCTATACTTTACTCTCACAGCAATAATTTAGGACTGTCTTGTGGTGATCTTAATTGTGAGGTGGCTGCATTAGTGAGGTAACCATAAAGCAAAGTTTGACTATATAATAAGACTGGAAGAGAGGAGTGTAGATCTCACCTATCTCCACCGAGAATGACAGCAGATTTGAGTGAACCTTCCAAGCTGCAAATGAAAACTCATTGCACTCTTACAGTGGCTAGATAATACACCCCACAGCTGTGAAACAAAACTCATTGCACTCTTACAGTGGCTAGATAATACATCCCACAGCTGTGAATCAAAACTCATTGCACTCTTACAGTGGCTAGATAATACACCCCACAGCTGTGAATCAAAACTCATTGCACTCTTACAGTGGCTAGATAATACACCCCACAGCTGTGAAACAAAACTCATTGCACTCTTACAGTGGCTAGATAATACATCCCACAGCTGTGAATCAAAACTCATTGCACTCTTACAGTGGCTAGATAATACATCCCACAGCTGTGAATCAAAACTCATTGCACTCTTATAGTGGCTAGATAATACACCCCACAGCTGTGAATCAAAACTCATTGCACTCTTACAGTGGCTAGATAATACACCCCACAGCTGTGAATCAAAACTCATTGCACTCTTACAGTGGCTAGATAATACATCCCACAGCTGTGAAACAAAACTCATTGCACTCTTACAGTGGCTAGATAATACACCCCACAGCTGTGAATCAAAACTCATTGCACTCTTACAGTGGCTAGATAATACACCCCACATCTGTGAATCATACAACTGGTAACGTATTCCTATAGAATCAGACATCAACCTACTAAGCTGTATTATTTAACAAGATTTAACAAGATTGCCACCCAAAGAAATAACTCTAGGTGGGAGGTGGACAAGGAAGCCCTTTGGCTTATCGAGAGCCCAACCCTTTTATCTATGTGTAACCAGCACTGCTGAGGTATGTGTCGATTTTGTTTTTAAACATATTCACGCTACTAGCACCCACACTATCAGCAGATAATCTGTTCCATTCATTTACAGTCCTTTTTAAAAATGAGAACTTTCTTATATCTAATCTATACTGCCCCTTTGCTAATGTAACTTGATGACCTCTATTCCTTCTATCTTCCTTAACTGAGAAAAAATATTTCTATCAATATTCTCATAACCATTAAGTATGTTAAACACTTCTATCTGATCTCCTTTCAATATTCTGGTCTCTAGTGTTGTTAAACGACATTCTTTTAGGCGAATTTCATAACTAAGATCCCTCAGTTTTTGTATAATTTTAGTCACTTTCCTCTGCACTCTTTCTAGTATATCTATGTCCTTCTTGTGATATGGCCTCCATGCTTGTATACAATATTCTAAATGAGGCCTCACTATTGTTTTGTACAGCGGTATTATTAGTTCTTTTTCCTTATTTGCTATATTTCGCCTAATTAATCCAAGGATTTGATTTCCCTTTGAAGCTGCAATTCCACACTGCTCTGAAACCTTCATATCAGCACTAATGGTTAACCCTAAGTCCTTTTCTTTTACAGCAGTACTTAGTACAGTACCCCGCATTGCATATTCTACCTCTTCGTTCCCATGTCCTGTGTGGAGGCATTTACACTTCCCAAAATTGAACAGCATCTGCCACTTTTCAGACCATTTGATCAACTTGTCAAGATCATCTTGTAAATGTTGTCTATCTCCAACACTTTTAATCCTTCTAAACACTTTTGTATCATCTGCAAATTTCAACACCTTGCTTGTTATTTCATCATCCAAACCCGCCATTGTATATTCTAGTACACGTTGTCTTCTGTCAATCAGCCATTTTTCTACCCATTTGATTATACCTGTCATATGCCATGGGCCTTTAGTTTAAGCAGTAATCTTTGATGTGGTAATTTGTCAACAGTTTTTTTTAAATCTAAGTAGATGATATCTACTGGTGGTCCCTTATCTACCCACTCAGTGATGTCTTCCAAAATACAACATATTTGTTAAGCATGACCTTGCTTTTAAAAACCATGTTGAGATGAGTTCATCCAGTTATGTTTAACAAGAAAATCCACCATATGATCTTTAATTAGTCTTTCTAAAAGTTTGCAAATCACTGATGTTAAACTCACTGGTCTATAGTTCTCCGACTTGTTTCTCAAACCTTTTTTAAATAACGGTATGATGTTTGCCTCTTTCCATTCTAAAGGAACCACTCCCTCTTCTAATGACAAATTGAAAACTACAGCAAGCAGTACACTAATTTGTTCTACAATTTCCAATAGTAGTTTGGGCGGAATCCCATCCACTCCAGGTGATTTATTATCCTTCATAGCCCTTATTTTCTTAGCTACCATTTCCAGGATTACAATTAACTGTAATAAATAGTCTGAATCTGCTCCCCTGAACTTAGCCTCTGGCACTGGCAGTGAACTAATATCTTCCCTGGTAAACACTGAACTAAAATACTCATTCAGGTCTTCTGCCATTAAGAATACCTCTGATATTATATTTCTTACAATATCATCTAGAGGACCGACCTTATCCTGAACTTTCTGTTTGCTTCGAACATACGCATAAAAACTGTTGCTGTCATGTTTTATATTAGAAGCTAATTTATGTTCATAGCTTCTCTTTGAATTTATAATGTCTGCTGTAGCTTGGTTAAGTGCTTATTTATAAATGTTGTAGTCTTTATCATTTCCAGTACATCTATATGACTTCCATATAATTTGTTTATACATAATTTTTCTAATGGCTTCCTTTGATGTGTTTCTTTTTGGACCGTTTCCCTTGTTTTTTGAACGGTACAAATTTATCGACTATGCACTTAATTTCACTCTTTAAGATATTCCAGCATTCTGTTGCTGTCTTATTTTTAAGTGTGTTATTGTCTTATTTTTAAGTGTGTTATTCCAGTCTATCTTTGCTAAATATTTCTTCATGTCCTTATACCTTCATTTGTGGATATTTCTCCTGTACTGCTTTTTACTATTCCTTTCTCATTTTACTTTGATACTAAAATGTATCTGTTTGTGATCACTACTCCACTGTGGCTCACATATATTGACATTGTCAAATAATTCATTCCGTGAGGACAAAACTATGTCTAGCTCTGGTTGGTTATAGCACATGTTGAGAAAGGAAAGTATCTTGTACTAAAACTAAAAACTTGTGGCCCTCACTCCCCATACTGATTTCCATTGTATATGCCCGTGGTTAAAATCCCCACAGTAATACAGTCCCGTTTGCTTACTTCCCTTACAGCGTTTTTTATTTTCTTCTGTGCTTATGTTTGGACTTCGATAAACTAACCCAACTGTTAACGTTGAGTTTCCT
>JAHLWY010002256.1:0-12886 GCA_020002185.1 Paraescarpia echinospica | reverse complement strand
ACACACACACACCCACAGACACACACACACACACACACACACACACACACACCATACACACAGACACACACACATGCGCGCGCGCTCGCACACACACACGCGCAATTTTTTTTTTGCCGGCGCCGCCGTAACTTCACCTTCTCCCCGCTGTCTCGGCTCGACTGTTACATCGGAAGATGGGGGGGGGGGGGGGGGGGGGGGGAGGCATCGGTATAACTTCACCGTATATTATTGTAACCTCAACTGGAGGACCATTCAAAAATTTTACAGGCACGCGAAATTCCAATGGTCTAGGAGGGCACTAGGCGGACCCAGGCCCCCTGGATCCGCCTATGGATACAACTTGCAATGGATTACATGTGTTTACCTTATACGTTCTCTTTACATAGACATATGTACGGATACAACTTGCACCGCGTCAACTAATTGTCTTTGCACAGACAAAATATTGCGAGGTGCATCAGTACAAGAAATTTGCAATATCTACCGAACTTGTGTCGATTGTTTCAAATTGCACCAGAGGAAATTGTGTTAAAACGAGTATTTATACCGTTGCCAGGTGTACCGTTGCAACTGATAACCACAGGCGGATCCAGGGTGGCCTGGGGGCACGTGCCCCTTAGACGTTTCTAATTTGGCATTTTTCTAGACATTTTTGAATGGGCCCATGTTACGTGCTCACCTAGACCTTTGGATGTGTCCCCGTTTAGGTTACAATTAGTTGAAGATACGGCGGCGCGGTAGCGAAAAATTGGCAACAGCACATGGCAGCCTGCGTCTTCTTATGTCATCACACCAGTTTATGCCATACGACATCCTTCGCTTGTGTAAAGTGCTTTGGATACTGCGGTATATATATAAGAAGTTACATTTATATTTTGATCAGTCGAGCCAGCTGAGACAGCGGAGAAGCTGAAGAAGAGATGAAAATACGGCCGCGCGGCGGCGAAAAATTTTCAAAAGCATCTCCCAGGCCCCAACTCCCCGTTTTCCGATGTCATGATCCGACCACCGAATTTGAATTTGCGTCGGCCGCCAGTAGAGTTTTGGGGCCCCGTGGAATACGTTCTCTGGATCCGTCCCTGCCAACCATCCACCTACCTCCTGGAAAACCTCTCATGTATCCCCGAGTGAACACATAGGCTAGGTTGGGAACATCTGATCTAAAACAATCGAGGGAGCGTTTTAGAATCCTTATATTTCTTTCACACGAGGAAAATAATAACGGCACAACTGTAGCGGTCATTGTGAGGGGACTTTGTATAAATTAAGTGGAATGAAATTCCAGTGTCCATTAACACATAATACTTCACATATGACACACCGGATGACCGGTGCTTGACCTGTATCTACAAAGGCTATCGTAGTGGACAAGATCTTATGCAAAATTTGATCGAAGCGGTGTTTGAGGTCATTGAGCAACCGAAGTTTGGAAGAGTACAGTATTGAAAATGGCAGTATCAGGTAGGTACCTACATATATGTCTCTATTATTGCTAATTCTGAGAAGACATAAGATAGCACGCTGGCTGTTGCACCAAACGATGCAGTCTGCGTTCATGTTCGATTGACATATGTAGAAGATACGTCGTTTGTAGTTCACATTAGTCATTTCCATAGCAACAACGGTGTATGCCTTTTTTGTCGTTTTCGTATTTCGAACACAATAGTTGTGAGGTACGGTAATTATCAAGACCTAATACCTATAGTTAATGCCAGAGCAAGTAAGCGAGCAAACATTTCGACCCTAACGTCAATGCACAATAATCGAGTTACCGGCCGTTATCGTTGTTTGCAACAGGACCATTTTGTTTCTATTCGGCCTGAAGCGCTCAACAAATAAATGGCATTTAACGCCGTTAGCGTTTCGAGAAGATTGGTAGACGGAACTTCTGTGCATTGCTTTAATGCTATGGAGCAGTTAATGGAAGGTATGTTGCAGTAGGTCGATTCTCTTTGATTGTAATTCTTTTGTAAGCTTAAAACATGTAAGAATTTGAAATGGGGAGCTGTATTTTAAGCACGGCATTTATATTCCGACAGTGAGTACCTAGGCCCAGATCATCAAATGCTTTCTTGCATCAGCACTTAACGACCGATACACTGGTTTATACTAGTCGACAGCCTACGCTTTGTTTGCAAGACTACGTATCATAAAAAAATAACCAGTATTTCAGAAGTACCCTGAAGTTGAAACCGAGGACTACCGTTGGCAGCCCAAACTGGTCTGATGATTAGGAGTAGTTTTATTCAAGGGACCAACTGTGACTTCCAAAACCAATTATAGTGGGGTCAAAATGTGTTGCGGGACAGCTCTCATTTTCATCTAATCGGTGTCAAATGTTGCCAGCAAACGAGCATTCGGTGTTGCGAGGAAGATCAACTATCACATACAGACCTACATTATGTCTGGTGTGCGCGCATGTGTGTGTGTGTGCGTGTCCGTGTGCGCGCGCGTGCGCGCGTGCGTGCGTGCGTGCGTGCGTGTGTGTGTCTGTCATATGATAGTGCAACTACTAGTGCTACTACTAGTGCTACATGCCCTGTCTACGTACGATATTTTGCGTTGTGTGGATATGAGGAAGAAAGTTTAGAGTAAGCTGGACGCATAAAAAGATTTAAATATGGGTCAAAAATCAAGTAGTTGTTAAGGAGGGACACTGACTAATGTGTTCCACAAAGAGATGAAACCTGGCTAGGTACGGCCATTATAAAGAACACATCACCGTCTGTACTTGTACATAGAAGCATCGAATGTGAACTACCATGATAAAACAGAAGAGTTTAAAAACTGGTATGGATTGACAACATCTGGCCTTGGACTCTAAAATCTCTCTAACCCGAAGTGGTTAGAGAGATTGCAAGGGGACATTACTACGTTATCATCAATACGATTCAAAAGTACTCCATCAGTTCGATTTTATTGCCGTTCGAGTTTCAGACTAATTTTGCGAAAAGGGAAACTTACCTAATCGGGCCAAGCTCGAACCCATGGCCGGTTTGTTTACATGACAAGTTCGCAATTTTTCAGCGAAGGTGTTAGAACTCGTCGGCTTAAAGGCAACAGCCTACCAAACTGATGTAATTTGAACAGCTGAATACGAACATACATAATATGCCTACATGTACATAGTATGTTTAAATAAGTATGCCTCCGTGTATTTTTTTCAGATGTCGAACCTGAGATCGCCGAGTTAATGCGACAGGCCGCCAAGTGTCGTGAGCATGCGCACTGTCCATACAGCAACTTCCGCGTTGGTTCAGCCGTTCTCTGTGAGGACGGATCCATCTTCACAGGTGCGGCCTTTACGAATTATTCTTTCCTGTCGATATCCATATCCCGAATCTCCAGAGCAGAACAGCAGGCCTACAACTAATGTGCGATGTATTATCAATCGAATTCTCCTGTGTAGAACGTGTACATCTAGTTTGTGATGTATTCTATTTGGCTTATACGCGCAGTTCCAAACCAAGAAGTCAGAGGCAGAGCCAAGCAAGGCTAATCACTCAAAGGTCAAGGTAAGTTATTACAAGCACAGTATCCAGTCCTCAGAACTGTCGATGCCTTTTACACTTTACTCCCTGGCAGACCTGTTCAATCGAACACCATCTCGATTCTCTGGGAAGTTTCCAGCCACGCTGCAATTAATACTCGAAAACTATTCTTACACATATCTCCACCAATGTATATAGCCAGGTACTCATTCATACTGCTGAGTGAACTGGAGCAACGTATAACGACCGAACTTGCCAAAGGTGCAACACCGCAGCACAAGATTCGAATTCGGGTTAAGTCGGCAAGAGTCCATGACTCTTGCCACTGCACCAATGCGCTCCACGAAAAAACTTTATGTATCTAATCTGCATCAGGCTTAATACTGACTGATTTAGTGTAATAATCCATTTATTTTTGTATTCACCTATCAGCACATTCGATATACATCGTTGAATTTTGAAATGTTTTATTTTTAATTCCCTTTCAGGGTGTAACGTGGAGAACGCCTGCTACGGTCTGAGTATTTGTGGTGAGCGGGTAGCGATCATGAAGGGTGTGTCAGAAGGGCACAAGGACTTCAAAGCTATCGCCCTGTGTTGGTGAGTTGTAATAGACGCACTATGTTATGTCTATGTCACTGTGGCATTTGATATGTTATTCGATAAATTACGCTTTTGGACAGTTACCGGTCGCCAGGTCCGGCCATCGGAATAATAAGCGTATGGCACGAGGATATAATTGTTCGTCTTTTATGAGGTGTTATCTTACAATTGTACATTATGTCATTGTGAATAAAATATTATGTATAGAGTTAAGTGATATATAATGTAACATTATACCAACCCCACCTGGACAGATTCAGTCGATCCAGACATTGAAATCTATGGCATCTCTCTGTCAAGAACTTCACATACTTGGGCAGCACGATTGCGTCTGACCACACCATTGATGTGGAAATTCGCATACATGCTGCCTCATGAGCCTTTGGAGGACTCTGGATGCGCGTGTGGTTACATCATGGCATTACAGTCTCCAGAAAGTGCAAAGTGTACAAGGCGATTGTACTCTCAACACTACTGTACTCAGCTGATACATAAATTATACACTCTACCGTCGCCTAATCAGAAGACTTACCCAAGTGCATATCCAGCATCTGCAATAAATCCTTCGAATCTCATGGAAAGACGACATTTCAAATGTAGAAGTTTTCAGACGTGCGAACATGTCAAGTATAAAAGCCATTCAGACTGCATCCCAGTTCCGCCAGACTCGACATGATACCCGAATGAGCAGCGACAGAGTCCCAAAGGCTGTGTTCTACGGCGAGAAACCTCTTCGTGGTGAACAACGCTTGACGTACAAAGATGTGGTTAAGACTCCAAAAAGCTACACACATCCCTGTAGACAGATGGGAATCAACTGCCCAGAACCGGCAACACAATCGTTGGCATGGCCTTCTGGGTGCTTCTATACCTACCGTCTTCTGCGACGACTGCGGCAGAGGCTTTGTAGCACGTATAGGACCGACATCTCACCGAAGAGCAAAACATAGGAACACCACCTTACACTGATGTCATTGTCGAACACGATGAACAGCAAATATATAAATATATATATATGTGTGTGTGTATATATATATATATTATATATATATATATATATACATATAATGTACGGGGCATGTTGATTCACTATAAGTTTATATTAAAGATGGACTATCTCAGAATGCAACTTTAACATTGTTGAGGTCCGATGCAATGTCTTTGCTGTGTCATATCTTGATGATGTATGTTCGTAACGTTTGTTTGTGAGTCCCTCGTCATAACACTTGACGACTAATGTGCTGATGTCACCCTAGGCCACTGGCTTTATTGTGTTACATTTTCATGGTGGCAAACTGGACTTCGTTCTCTCGGGTGGGTGAGATGATCAACGAAGTTTTTTCAAATAATAATTCTATTAGTACTAAGTATATGGTGCAAAACTCTACGTTTTACTTTCAGTGATATAAAAGGAGAATATAAGGCTTCGTGTGGAGCATGCAGACAATTCATGGCTGAGGTAAGTAGATTGGGTCTAAAAGTGTGTGTGTGTGTGTGTGTGTGTGTTCACGTGTGTGCGTGTGTGTATGTGTGTGTGAGAGAGAGAGACCTACGCACGCATGCACACGTATAACCACACACACTCGCACACACACGAACACGCGCACGCACGCACGCACGCACGCACGCACGCGCACACACACACACCCAAACACACACGTACACGCACGCACACGGACACACACACACACACACACACACACACACACACACACACACACACACACACACACACACACACATTATAATTTTCTTGGTCTCTGCTGCACGAATGTAGAATACACTTCCAAGCGAGATGAAGACAACCTCTTGCATAATGATTATTTTGAAATATATAATTTAAAAATTAAATATATTGTTAATTTTAATTAATTTATTATAATTCATTTTACGTATTTTGTTAATTGTGTGCATATATATATAATTATGAATTTAATCGCCTCCGAATGAATTAATCTAGATTTATATCGCTGTGTTTTTCTTATCTTTATAATATATGATATGATATGATATGATATATGATAATTATGATATATGATCTGCCTGTTACGCCTGTTATGCCTTACACATGACGTAGGTCGGCAATAATGACGTTAAACAATGGTGTGCGTTTTCGTCACGATTCAACCACGTGGGACTGCCCACAAAGAAAATACGTAATCGCAGTGATGTTAAAGTAAGACTCAGTGGTGCCTGCTCTCTCATTTGTGTTGCAGTTCGGCATGGACTGGGACATGTACTTGGTAAAACCGGACATGACATGGACGAAGATATCGTTCGAACCACTATTTCCAATGGCGTTTACACCCGCGTCGCTCGACCTCGAGCGTGTCTAGAGATTGGAGACGCCATATTCACCGTATGGAGAATCAACAAGGGACTGAGTCAGGTTCAAATCTGACGTTGCCTGAATCCACCAATTCCCAACGGCATAACTTTTCTTCTCTCACTAGCCCAACTTGCTTCAAATCTAGCTGAAATACTTGCAATAATAATTATTACCTTCGTCGTTTCAGTGAACATTTGATGTTATAAAGCTGCGCATTATTAAAGTATGGAACACTTGATTCTTGTTTTGCTTCTCTCGGCAATTTACGTTATTGTCTTGGCAATAATAGATCCTGTTTCAGAACAAAAACGTTCAAGTATAATGCCTACCGTTTGATACCAATTATCCAGAATCCGCAATAAGGCGCCACTGTCTGTCGCTCCTAGAGGCCGGAAGACGATCGGTTATCCTGATTAAGGGCAACTGATGAAATTGACTCTTGTGCTAAGTCAACAAATAAAAGCACATTTTGTTAAGCATTTTGTATTCTGATGCACTCGAACCAACACTTAACTCCGAATATATACAATTATTTTGACACAAGTCACACACACACGCACACGCACGCGCGCACACACACAAACATGCACGCACGCACGCACACGCACACACGCACACGCAAACACACACACATACGCACACGCACAAAAACTGAATTGAAAAACAATACGCTTCCTAGCGCATGTTCATATCTGTTATTTTTGTGTACATTTTTACTTTTAGTTTTTGTAAAACTATTAGAAACTTAACTGCATTATCTCAAACACTTATAATACAGCTGTATTCATAGGTTTGGGAACAGGGGGGCGGGGAGCAGTTGCCCTCCTGGAATTTCTCCGGGGGGGCAGACATTTGGTTCTGCCCCTCATTAAATGTAAGCGTGAATGAATGGTTGTTTTTGTAGCGAGCGACAATGACGGGGAAATCTAATTTTTATGAGACGATTAATGTGTATTTTTGTAGACTGTGAAAGGTGTGTGCAATGGGCGAGCAGACATGGTTTTCTGACCCCTCCCAGTAATAGGCGGTGCGACGTAAAAAATACAATTTTCAACAGCATTGTCATCCCCCGTGTTCGGATGTTATGAGTTCACAGCCGAGACAGCGGAGAAGCTGAAAATACGGCGGCGCAGCGGCGAAAAATTTCCAATAGCACCGTTCCGATGTCACAGTCGAGCCAACCGAGAAGATATGCGACGGCGGCGAAAATGTTTCAGTGGTGCTGAAGCTCCGGTAGCCCCCAATATGAATTTCGTTCCCGCGCTATTAGCTGTAATAATATTGCATTAAATTAATTTTAACCGTAAGGGAACGACATGCAAAACTGGCCCTTTAAGCGAGATTTGTTATGAAGTTAACAGTTCTCATTCTAATAATTTTATTTTTTACGGGGTCATCTTCTCCACTTATCTGTCTACGTCTATGTTATAATGTAGCGTATTTTTTCTTAAAATTACTGTATCTACGGGGTGTTTGAAAACACCACCCGATTTTTGACTCGCTAAAATGTGCGCCCAAAACGGACCCCTGTATATCCACATATATTATTTAGCCATCATCACATTTCGTGAACGTATTGTGCACAGTCGGGCCCTGGCCAGTCATGGTGTCCACACGCCGAACATTAGTCACGTTTTATCCCCCCCCCCCTTACTGTCCGATAACAGTTGGTGCATTATTGTTTCTGCACCCAGTTTTCTCGCTTGTTTTCGTAGCTATGAAACACCGCAGTGGCATGGCGAACGATCTCTTCCTTCCCCGTGTAGTTCCACGTGTGCTAGGTTGTCGTTCCTTCCGCGTTCTAGGATTTTTTTGTGGGATTTTGTTCTCAATTGAAGTTTATATGGACCGATGCAAGTGATTTCTCTGTTACTCGACTTTCGCTTTGTTGATTTATCTCTTTTCAGTATAAGTAAGACACTCGCTACGGGGTTTATTATCATGGTTTGGTGATACATATAACTAGACAACTTACATTTAATATAATATGTATTCGTAGATATATTGACGCTATATTAAAATATATCAGTAATAGTGTTGCTTTGCATAAGAATTTATTACAATATATAGTATCGTTATTATTATTAATGTATAACTGGGTAATATGTAATACTATGTGTATGTAAAATAATATCATAACATAATCCATTAGAAATGCAGGTCTGCGTATTGTACCAACAGCATATCGACGATAGCGAACCCCTGTTTAATAGCATAGTGGACCACTCAGGGGCCCGTTTTGGGTGCACGTCGCGGCCTCGGGTTGATTATCAATTTGAATACAAGCTCCCCATGTTTTAAAAATATAATACACCCATACCAGAGCAAACATATATGGCTGATGAATACCACAATTTCCGTTGTTTTCAACGTTGAAAAAATGTTCGCCGCCGCGTCGCCGTAACTTCAGCTTATTGTAAACTGTTCAGGAGCACATTTCACATGGTCTGGAGGTGCACGATCGCGTGGGCCCATTATAAAAGGTCTACGGGCACGTCAAATTACTAAGGTCTAGGGGGCACGTGTCAAACACATTGTGTTTGCGAAATGTGTGTTGATGGCTAAATAACACGAGTGGAAATGTAGACGGCCCGTATTGGGCGCATTTTTCAGGGAGGCAAAAATCGGGTGGTGTTCTGAAACATCCCATGGATACAGTAATGTTATTAGAAATACGCTAAATTTTAGCACAGGCGTAGTCAGATAAGCGGAGACGATGATCCCGTAGAGAACAATTTATTACCAAAAAAAATGTCAACTTGAAGACAAATCTCGTTTAAGGGGCCCATTTTACACGCCTATTTTCAAGGCACGCAATGCATACGGCCTTGTATAAGAAATCATACTTACCACATCATGAGCGTTCCATGAATTGTTGTGTTGGGAGGGGTTTCCAAACGGATATTACCGTAAAGCTGGGTGTTGCATGTCATTCTTCTCCAGGGCGTTTTTTATTTAATTTTCACTGGGGGGGGGGGCAATGTCTTAAAAGGGCACTTGTAATGGTAAAAAGGGCAGTTTACGCATACGTTAATGTTCATAACCCTTAGGCATGTATGAAAGCTTGTTATAATGTGTTATTATCTTTGTATCCACATAGTTGCAGGGCCTACAGAGACGAGTGACGACTGCATCTTGGTATGAAAATAAATGTTACACATATATCATAGAAACATGTTTTATTACAACCAATACATGCAGTAGTCATAGAAACATGAGACGTATCCTGCAATTCAGAACGTTTGACAGTTGTCCCAATTTAACTACACGAGTCCCGTTTCGCGGGTGAATTTCCTAACGAATTCACGCTGTCTGTAGATGTCCCAGTATGGAACCCAGCATCTTCTTGTCTTCTCCAAGAATTTGACGACGGTGGGTCGAGGGTCATAGTAGGCGGTGCCCACACTATTCAGTGCCACCATGAGTCGTGCGTTTCTCGAGTCCTCATGGTGCGGTTTTTATCGATCACGAGGTTGTGGTGGCTCACGATCCTTTCGGTTTGCATACAGAGTGGACTCATACAAGCCAGAGATGCCAATAACTTCTGAACTGAACCTGTTGTGACTGGCAGAAGTTAGCGTAGTACAGTCTGACAGTCAACTTACAACCGAGATCACAGCCATCAGGCAGGAATAGCACATTCATCATGGTTACCCATTGCTCGGCTGCACCGTCCGCAAAGTCAGATGCCTCATCTGGGAAAAGCGCCTGACGACGCGCCCACCGTGCTCAACGAATGATCTCAGACTGCGTGATATCATTAACTCCTTCGTGTCATGCGGCACACGGCGTTGTTTTCTTCAACGACACTTGCACATGACACGTACCAAGGTCTAAACATTATCGGGCTGCACAAATACGCACAACAAGAACAGTTAACGCCCTTAATTTCTGAAGGATGACTCGCACAATAAGTACGTCGCATTTTCTGTTAGGAAGAATGTGTGTGTGTATGTGTGCGTGCGTGCCCGCGTGTGAGTATAATTATGTATAACACTTTGGAAACTGTTTTTTATATTCTCCATATTCAAATAGGCTTCATTCAGGTTAGACCTTAAAGGGGAATGAAACGCTTGAACAACCAAAGTCCAAACACAAGAACATACCACTTGCAGTACACCATGATTTGATGAGCACAGCGCCACGGTATATTTAAATGTTTCAATCTTGGCCATTATGGGCACCATTACTATTCAGCGGCCAGTGGTTTGAGTCGTGAAATGCCAGGCACCGCTGAACACAATAATTCAACAGACGACGCAGCATAGTTCGACGAATCGCATATAAAATCATAAAAATAAAAAAAGTGAATGCACTTAATGGCTATTGGGTATACTAATAGTGCTAGAAAATTACTTTTCACATATTCCATGGAAGCATTCTCAGAGAAAAGGCAGGTTATAGATTATGAATTTAGCGTGTCCACCGGGGGAAAGCTCTGCAAGAGTATGCGGTGGTTACTTGTGGACGGTTATTACAAGACTAAATACGAATGTGACGAGCATGGAAAGACAGTGAACGTCAAAACATAATTCTATGTCAAAGATACAGGTTCTTCTTTGGTCGATTTTTCTGCATATAACTATGCATCTATGAAATAATGTTCTGCGAAACTGTTACCTTTCATCGCCCATTCTAAGTTTGTCTGCACGCAGGCGCAATCAGGCTACGTTTTCATTGGCTAAATTAACGTCAATGTTTTCACTTTTTTATTTCGAAAGCATAAACAACTTACTTGTTGTACTGTACAAGACTGCAGCAAGCCAGAACGTCCAGTCTAGGATAACGACGGAAATCCCATCATAAGAGCAGTCGGGCAACTAAACCGATGGGCCGAGCACTTTCAAGAACTATTGAACCGCCCAGCACCTGTAAACTCACCTGATGTTCCCCCCCCCCGCGGAAACCAACCTCCCCGTAGACACCAGTAAACCTACCAGAGAAGAGATCAGGAGGGCAATCCAGAAGCAGAAAAACGGAAAAGCAGCAGGCCCAGACCCAGACAACATTCCAGCAGCAGCATTGAAAGAAGATACAAACATAACAGTGGAGATGCTTTACCCACTCTTCCAGAAGATCTGGGAGGAGGAGCAGGTGCCAGCAGAATGGAAGGAGGGCTACATCATCAAGCTTCCCAAGAAGGGCGACCTCAGCAACTATGCCATCTACAGAGGCATCACATTCCTCTCGGTAACTGGCAAAGTTTTCAACAGGATCATCATCAACAGAATAAAATATGTCATGGACCCCTACCTATGTGAGGAGCAAGCCTGCTTCAGGAAAAACAGATCCTGTGTGGACCAGATTGCAACACTGCGAATCATCGTGGAGCAGTCAATAGGGTGGAACTCCCCGCTCTACATCAACTTTGTGGACTACGAAAAGGCCTTCGACAGTATAGACAGAGAGAACCCTGGAAACTTCTCAGACACTATGGAGTGCCTACCAAGCTCGTGAACCTCACCAGAAACTCCTACAAAGGAATGACTTTCCAAGTAGAGACCGGAGTGCGGCAAGGATGCCTGTTGTCGCCGTTCCTCTTCCTCCTGGCCATTAACTGGGTTATGAAGACTTCCACGGAGCAGAGAAGAAATGACATTCACTGGACGCTGTGAAAGAAACTGGACGACCTGGACTTCGCAGATGACGTAACCCTACTCTCTCACAACTACCAACAGATACAAGACAAGACAAATGCGCTGGCAAGCACATCTTCGCAAATAGGCCTCAACATCCATAAAGGGAAAACAAAAACCCTCCGCATCAACGCCACCAACAGAGAAGTAATCACACTACAAAGAAGTGCCCTTGAAGAAGTGGAATCATTTACCTAACTCGGAAGCCTCATCAACAAACAAGGAGGAACAGATGCCGATGTCAGAGCAAGAATTGGCAAAGCCAGAACAGTCTTCCTACAACTCACGAACATCTGGAATACCAAATCCATTGCACCCCACACTAAGTTCAGGCTCGTCAACTCCAGTGTCAAATATGTACTATTTTATGGGTCCGAGACTTGGAGAACAACAAAGGCAAATATGAAGAGGCTGCAGACCTTCACCAACAACTGCCTGAGAAGAATACTTCGGATACATTGGCCAGATAAAATCCGAAATGTGGATCTGTGGCAGAGGATCAGACAACTTCCTGTGGAAAAGGAAATCAGGAAAAGAAGATAGGGATGGATCGGGCACACACTCCGGAAACCAGACACAAACCTCACCAAACAAGCGCTGTCCTGGAACCAGCAGGGAAAGAGTTCGACCGCGAAAAACCTGGCGCCGAGAACTTGAAGCAGACATCAGCAGGATGGGCTACACCTGGAACCAACTGGAGAAAATGGCCCAGGACAGTGTGTGCTTGTGCATGTGTGCGTGCGTGTGTGCGTGTGGGAGTGCGTGCGTGCATGTGCGCGTATGTGCGTATGTGCATGCATGCGACCGTATGTATGACTGCATGT
>JAHLWY010002255.1:0-12892 GCA_020002185.1 Paraescarpia echinospica | reverse complement strand
GGGGTACCACAGGGATCAGTACTAGGACCTATATTATTCTTATTATATATCAACGATTTGGACGATGATATAACAAGCAAGGTGTTGAAATTGCGGATGATACAAAAGTGTTTAGAAGGATTAAAAGTGATGGAGATAGACAGCATTTACAAGATGATCTTGACAAGTTGATCAAATGGTCTGAAAAGTGGCAAATGCTGTTCAATTTTTGGAAATGTAAATGCCTCCACGCAGGACATGGGAACGAAGAGGTAGAATATACAATGGGAGGTACTGTACTAATTACTACTGCAAAAGAAAAGGACTTAGGGTTAACCAGTAGTGCTGATATGAAGGTTTCAGAGCAGTGCGGAATTGCAGCTTCAAAGGGAAATCAAATCCTTGGATTAATTAGGCGAAATATAGTGTATAAAAAGAATTAATAGTACCATGTACAAAACAATAGTGAGGCCTCATTTAGAATATTGTATACAAGCATGGAGGCCATATCGCAAGAAGGACATAGATATGCTAGAAAGAGTACAGAGGAGAGCGACTAAAATGATACCAAATCTGAGGGATCTTAGTTACGAAATACGCCTAAAAGAATGTGGTTTAACAACATTAGAGACCAAGAGATTGAGAGGAGATCACATAGAAGTGTTTAAAATATTGAATGGTTATGAAAATATTGATAGAAACATTTTTTTCTCAGTTAAGAAAAATAGAAGGACCAGAGGACATGAAGCTACATTAGTAAAGGAGCAGTGTAGATTAGATATAAGAAAGTTCTCATTCTCACAAAGGACTAAATGAATGGAACAGATTATCTCCTGATTGTGTTGGTGCTAGTAGCGTGAATATGTTTAAAAATAAAATCGACACACACCTTAAAAAGGCGGGATACATGTAGATAAAAAGTATTGGACTCTCGATAAGCCAAAAGGCTTCCTTGTCCACCTGCCATCCAGAGTAATTTTCTGGATGGCAATCTTGTTAAATCTTGTTATGTCTGGAGAAAGAGGTAGCTAGGTTGGTAGATATTGTGAAGGGGATGGAGATGAGAATCAGCAAGGAGACAGATGGAATGGAGAGAGACGACAGGGATAAAGTTGGGAATACTGTGAAACTGAAGGAGCAGAGTAGTGGCAACAAGACCGAGGAAAGGAGACTGAGAGGAGGGAAGGTGGCAGGAGAGAAAGAGGTAGGAGGGAAAAAGAGACGGGAGAGGAGAGAAGGAAATGCAATGGGAGGAAAGATGACGGGAATAAAGGAAGTGAGAGTACATGTGACAGAAGAGAAGTCGGTAGGGACGATGACAGGAAGAAAGGTGACAAGAGAAACAGCGTCAGGAAAGAATGGAACGGACGAGATTGTGACGGGAGAGCAGAAGACAGGGGAACAAGATTACAACCAGACAGATGCAAACCTTAGAAAGAGCTACACTGAGGCAGTGATTGAGGGGGCAATGAGGAAAGAGAGGGTGTTTATGGGCGATTCGATTATGAGAAAGACAGATAAGACTCTAAGCGAGGGGGAGGACGTCGTTGTTTGTCTACCGGGGGCTAGGATAGAACATGTAACTGAAAGGGTAGAGAAGGTACTGGGGCATGGCAAGGGAGGGTCTATACTAGTACATGTAGGGACAAATAACGCAGAGAGGGAGGGAACAACTGGGATAGTTCAGAAGTACAGACAGTTAGTGAAGAAGTTAAAGAAGACAAGAGTAGAACAGATTATCCTCTCAGGAATTTTGCCAGTAATGGGAGGAAGGGGGCCGACATATAGAAACTGCAAGAGGATGGCCATCAACGCACTAGTTGAGCAGATGTGTAAAGAAGAGGGGGTGGGATTCGTAGATTTATGGGGATACTTTGTTGGGAGGGAAGATATGTACATGAGAGATGGCCTACATCTAAGTGGAAAGGGGGCAGCAGTTTTCTCAGAGAACTTGCTGCAATCTGTTGACAGTGGGACAGGCTGCATCTATTTAAACTAGATTCGCAGGGGGGATTCAAAGAGAAGCCTGAAACTGGAGGCATAGATAAAGACAGCAGAAATAAATCGGCAAAGAACAGCCTGGAAAACTGTTCTGAATCAGGATATAAATGCATTTGTTTAAATGCAAGGAGCATAGTAAACAAAAGAAGTGAACTAAACATTATGGTAGAAGATACTGACCCTCACATAATAGGTATAACCGAATCGTGGGCCACCACTGATATATCAGATGCCGAATTGGGACTAACAGGATATGTAATGTTTAGGAAAGATAGAATAGGAAGAAAGGGAGGTGGAGTTATTTTATATATTAAAGAATCTTTCCAGGCTTATGAAATAAAATTAGAAAGAGAAGCAGATTGCGAAGAAGCTGTTTGGTGTAACATAGTTACAGCAAACTCAACGTTAACAGTTGGGTTAGTTTATCGAAGTCCAAACATAAGCATAGAAGAGAATGAAAAAATACAAAACGCTATAAGGGAAGTAAGCAAACGGAACTGTATTATTATGGGGGACTTTAACCAAGGGCATATACAATGGAAATCTCTACAGAGTATGGGGAGTGAGGACCACAAGTTTTTAGTTTTAGTACAAGATAGTTTCCTTTCTCAACATGTGCTAGAACCAACCAGGGGAGAGAATGTGTTAGACTTAGTTTTGTCCTCACAGAAAGAATTAGTTGACAATGTCAAGATATGTGAGCCACTGGGGAGTAGTGATCATAACCAGATACATTTTACCATCAAAGTAAAATCAGAAAGGAATAGTAAAAAGCAGTATAGGAGAAATTTCCACAAAGGAAGGTATAAGGACATGAGGAAATATTTAGCAAAGATAGACTGGAATAACACACTGAAGAATAAGACAGCAACCGAATGCTGAATATCTTAAATAGTGAAATTAAGTGCATAGTCGATAAATTTGTACCTTTCAAAAAACAAGGGAAACGGTCTAAAAAGAAACACTTATCGAAAGAAGCCATTAGAAAAATTAAGTATAAACAAATGATGTGGAAGTCACATAGATGTACTGGAAATGATGAAGACTACAACATTTATAAAGAAGCACTTAATCAAGCTACAGCTGAAATTAGAAATTCAAAGAGAAGCTATGAAAAAAAAATTAGCTAGTAATATAAAACATGACAGTAAGAGTTTTTATGCGTATATTCGAAGCAAACAGAAAGTTCAGGATAAGGTCGGTCCTCTAGAAGATAGTGCTGGAAATACAATATCAGAGGGATTCTTAATGGCAGAAGACCGGAATGAGTATTTTAGTTCAGTGTTTACCAGGGAAGATATTAGTTCACTGCCAGTACCAGAGGCTAAGTTCAAGGGGGCAGATTCAGACTATTTAGGACAGTTAGTTGTAACCTCGGAAATGGTAGCTAAGAAAATATGGGCTATGAAGGATAATAAATCACCTGGAGTGGACGGGATTCCGCCCAAACTACTATTGGAAATTGTAGAACAAATTAGCGTACCGCTTGCAACAGTTTTCAATTTGTCATTAGAAGAGGGAGTGGTTCCTTTAGAATGGAAAGAAGCAAACATTATACCGTTATTTTAAAAAGGTTCGAGAAACAAGTCAAATAATTATAGACCAGTTAGTTTAACATCGGTGATTTGTAAATTATTAGAAAGACCAATTAAAGATCACATGGTGGATTTTCTTGTTAAACATAACTTGATAAACCCATCTCAACATGGGTTTCTAAAAGCGAGGTCATGCTTAACAAATATGTTATGTTTTTTGGAAGACATCACTAGGTGGGTAGATGAGGGATCACCAGTAGATATCATCTATTTAGATTTTCAAAAAGCTTTCGACAAAGTACCACATCAAAGATTACTCCTTAAGCTAAAGGCCCATGGCATAGGAAATGGTGTAATAAACTGGATAGAAAAATGGCTGAATGACAGAAGACAACGTGTAGTAGCTGATGGGGAGGCTTCAAACTGGAAATCGGTATTGAGTGGGGTACCACAGGGATCAGTACTAGGACCTATATTATTCTTAATATATATCAACGATTTGGACGATGATATAACAAGCAAGGTGTTAAAATTTGCGGATGATACAAAAGTGTTTAGAAGGATTAAAAGTGATGGAGACAGACAGCATTTACAAGATGATCTTGATAGGTTGATCAAATGGTCTGAAAAGTGGCAAATGCTGTTCAATTTTGGGAAATGTAAATGCCTCCACACAGGTCATGGGAATGAAGAGGTAAAATATAAAATGAGGGGTACTGTTCTAAGTACTACTGTAAAAGACAAGGACTTGGGGTTAACCATTAGTGCTGATATGAAGGTTTCAGAGCAGTGCGGAATTGCAGCGTCAAAGGGAAATCAAATCCTTGGATTAATTAGGCGAAATATAGCGTATAAGAAAAAAGAATTAATAGTACCGCTGTACAAAACAATAGTGAGGCCTCATTTAGAATATTGTATACAAGCATGGAGGCCATATCGCAAGAAGGACATAGATATGCTAGAAAGAGTACAGAGGAGAGCGACTAAAATGATACCAAATCTGAGGGATCTTAGTTACGAAATACGCCTAAAAGAATGTGGTTTAACAACATTAGAGACCAGGAGATTGAGAGATCACATAGAAGTGTTTAAAATATTGAATGGTTATGAAAATATTGATAGAAACATTTTTTTCTCAGTTAAGAAAAATAGAAGGACCAGAGGACATGAAGCTACATTAGTAAAGGAGCAGTGTAGATTAGATATAAGAAAGTTCTCATTCTCACAAAGGACTGTAAATGAATGGAACAGATTATCTCCTGATTGTGTTGGTGCTAGTAGCGTGAATATGTTTAAAAATAAAATCGACACACACCTTAAAAAGGCGGGATACATGTAGATAAAAAGTATTGGACTCTCGATAAGCCAAAAGGCTTCCTTGTCCACCTGCCATCCAGAGTAATTTTCTGGATGGCAATCTTGTTAAATCTTGTTAAAAAACCAAACCCTCTTCGTGGAACATTTGTACAAATCAGCAGCAACATATCCTCCCTATTCCCCTGCACGATACTACAGAAATAAACTTAGCAGTAGGAAATACGCTTTCTTTCCTTCCTCTAATTTTCTCTTCCACACCTTGAGCTTACCTTTGAATAGTGTCAGCTTCTCTGACGGCTCAACCAGTGTCTTAGTATGACTTTGCATTAAAGAGCTCAGCAAGTATATCGCAAATGCATGACAATTGCAGCATCCTCTTCAAGTCTGCGTATCGTGTGGCCAATGGATGATTCTTGTTCAACAAGGCCCGTTCAACCATGTTACGCAACGACGCCGCTCGTTGAAGCACCTTTCCTCTCGACAGATACCTCAAATCAAAGTGGTACAGTAAACGCAGCCAAAATATCACCACGTCTCTGAAGAATCGAAAAGTTAGAAATCTTGTTTTGATGAAATTCACCATTTGAATGAGTTCTTGCACCACCGTCTGCAAATCGGGCGACAACTCTTACAAGCAAGATTCGCCCGACTGAGGAGACAATGAAGAACTGTCGCTTGCTGTATAACTTCCTTCACAAGAGCATGCAATGAAACTGAGACGTGTTCCTACTATCGCTGGGGCTCTGATCCCACGTCTATCCTTCGATGAACGGACGCTCAATATTGAAAATAGCTTCTCGTGTCGTGGCAAGCAGCGGCTGACAAAACAGGTACTATATTCTTCCCAAGAACTTTCGGACCTCCAGCCATGCCTTAATCTAGTTATATGTGTAGCTTGATATCAGTATAGCCTTCGTGAAAATTTGTAACATGCAGGACATCAATTTGGGATAAGACCACATTACGGATCCGTCCGCGCAAAGAGTGCACTTGAAAATACCGTTTTAGTGTGATATGCGTGAATTTGTGTTGATCACTTTGATATGGGACACGTTTGTTTCGAGAATACTGAATGTACTACTGCATTAGACAAGATAAAACATCAAATGGGAATGAGTTTTCACACCCATAACTTACGTACTATTTTCTTGTAACTTACGTGACGGAGATGAAAGGATAACATAAGCCCCGTCTACACGACGTTTTTAACCCGGGATACGCGTCTACACGGTGCCAAAATGCCGTGCTAAAATGCCGCGCTAAAAGTTAGCCCGGGCTAAGTTAGCCCCGCAATTGTAGGTGGACCAGGCGCGGGCCAGGCACGGGTCAGGCTCAGCAGCGCTCGTGTAGACGGATAACCCGGGTTATCTCGTAGTGTCTTGGCTCCGCTATAGATGTCGCAGTGGTCGTTAATCCACTTCCGCTTCTACTTTTCCCCGCCAAACAAGAATTATCTATAGAAATCAACAAATGAGTGGCAGAGGAATGAACTGGAGCGCCGAAGAGTGCAAGTGTCTTTTGGACATTTGGGGAAGAGCGGATATACAGGCGTGTTTCGATGGCAGCGTCAGAGACGCTAAAATATATGTCAGGATAAGCCAGGAATTATCGCAGCTAGGTCCTGGAGACGGGTACGTGAGGACTCCCAACTCAAATACGAAACAAAATGAAAAAAGAGTACAAAGAAGTCAAAGACCACAATCAAAAAAGTGGCAACGACAGGAAAACCGTCGAGTTTTATGACGAACTTGAACGGCATCCTAGGTCACCGGCCATCTGTCAGCCCAGCAGTAATGCTAGAATCGCTGTCAACTATGTCAACGTCGATGTCAGATGCCCCCGATTCGCCGGGTGATGGTTTACATACTCCAATGCCAGACAGTGACATCGAAGGCTACGACGAAAACGAGAGCAATGCTGATGACCTATCGACCTCAACTTCTAGCGCGGTGACGAGTACACCACGGGCAAGGCCTAGGCCTTGTACTTCTACAGGTAAAATTGGTCATACTAAACAGTCAACATCGTCCGCACCCTATTGGCATTACAACGCACCACTTACGTCGTACTTATCTCAGTGCACCGAGATGCTTCGTGTAGACGCTACAGATTTAACCCGGGTTAAATTAAGCTTCGTGTAGACGCTACACAGGTTTAACCCGGGCTAAAATAGCCCGGGTTATCTTTAACCCGGGTTAAATCGCCGTCCGTGTAGACGCAGCTATACATTCCCATTTGCGGATAATCTAGTTATATGTGTAGCTTGATATCAGTCTAGCCTTCGTGAAGATTTGTAACATGCAGGACATCAATTTGGGGTAAGACCACATTACGGATCCGTCCGTGCAAAGAGTGCACTTCAAAATACCGTTTTGGTGTGATATGCGTGAATTGTTTTCCATCACTTTGACATGGGACACGTTTGTTTCGAGAATACTGAATGTTCTACTGCATTAGACAAGATAAAACATCAAATGGGAATAAGTTTTCACACCCATAACTTACGTACTATTTTCTTGTAACTTACGTGACGGAGGTGAAAGGGTAACGTACACTCCCCTTTGCGATTAATCTAGTTAAATGTGTAGATTGATATCAGTCTAGCCTTCGTGAAGATTTGTAACATGCAGGACATCAATTTGGGGTAAGACCACATTACGGATCCGTCCGCGCAAAGAGTGCACTTGAAAATACCGTTTTGGTGTGATATGCGTGAATTTTTTCCCATCACTTTCACATGGGACACGTTTGTTTCGAGAATACTTAATGTTCTACTGCATTAGACAAGATAAAACATCAAATGGGAATAAGTTTTCACTACCATAAATTACGTACTATTTTCTTTTAACTTACGTGACGGAGATGAAAGGGTAACATACACTCCCCTTTGCGATTACTCTAGTTATATGAGTAAATTGATATCAGTCTAGCCTTCGTCCCATCACTTTCACATGGGACACGTTTGTTTCGAGAATACTTAATGTTCTACTGCATCAGACAAGATAAAACATCAAATGGGAATAAGTTTTCACTACCATAAATTACGTACTATTTTCTTTTAACTTACGTGACGGAGATGAAAGGGTAACATACACTCCCCTTTGCGATTACTCTAGTTATATGAGTAAATTGATATCAGTCTAGCCTTCGTGAAGATTTGTAACATGCAGGACATCAATTTGGGGTAAGACCATATTACGGATCCGTCCGCGCAAACAGTGCACTTGAAAATACCGTTTTGGTGTGATATGCGTGAATTTTTTTCGATCACTTTCCATGGGACACGTTTGTTTCGAGAATACTGAATGTACTACTGCATTAGACAAGATAAAACATCAAATGGGAATGAGTTTTCACACCTATAACTTACGTACTATTTTCTTGTAACTTACGTGACGGAGATGAAAGGGTAACATACATTCCCCTTTGCGGATAATCTAGTTATATGTGTAGCTTGATATCAGTCTAGCCTTCGTGAAGATTTGTAACATGCAGGACATCAATTTGGGGTAAGACCACATTACGGATCCGTCCGTGCAAAGAGTGCACTTGAAAATACCGTTTTGGTGTGATATGCGTGAATTGTTTTCCATCACTTTGACATGGGACACGTTTGTTTCGAAAATAATGAATGTACTACTGCATTAGACAAGATAAAACATCAAATGGGAATGTTTTTTCTCACCCATAACTTACGTACTATTTTCTTGTAACTTACGTGACGGAGATGAAAGGGTAACATACCCTTCCCTTTGCGGTTAATCTAGTTGTATGTGTAGCTTGATATCAGTCTAGCCTTCGTGAAAATTAGTAACATGCAGAACATCAATTTGGGGTAAGACCACATTACGGATCCGTCCGCGCAAAGAGTGCACTTGAAAATACCGTTTTAGTGTGATATGCGTGAATTTGTGTTGATCACTTTGATATGGGACACGTTTGTTTCGAGAATACTGAATGTACTACTGCATTAGACAAGATAAAACATCAAATGGGAATGAGTTTTCACACCCATAACTTACGTACTATTTTCTTGTAACTTACGGGACGGAGATGAAAGGATAACATAAATTCCCCTTTGCGGATAATCTAGTTATATGTGTAGCTTGATATCAGTCTAGCCTTCGTGAAGATTTGTAACATGCAGGACATCAATTTGGGGTAAGACCACATTACGGATCCGTCCGTGCAAAGAGTGCACTTGAAAATACCGTTTTGGTGTGATATGCGTGAATTGTTTTCCATAACTTTGACATGGGACACGTTTGTTTCGAGAATACTGAATGTTCTACTGCATTAGACAAGATAAAACATCAAATTGGAATAAGTTTTCACACCCATAACTTACGTACTATTTTCTTGTAACTTACGTGACGGAGGTGAAAGGGTAACGTACACTCCCCTTTGCGATTAATCTAGTTAAATGTGTAGATTGATATCAGTCTAGCCTTCGTGAAGATTTGTAACATGCAGGACATCAATTTGGGGTAAGACCACATTACGGATCCGTCCGCGCTAAGAGTGCACGTGAAAATACCGTTTTGGTGTGATATGCGTGAATTTTTTCCCATCACTTTCACATGGGACACGTTTGTTTCGAGAATACTTAATGTTCTACTGCACTAGACAAGATAAAACATCAAACGGGAATAAGTTTTCACTACCATAAATTACGTACTATTTTCTTTTAACTTACGTGACGGAGATGAAAGGGTAACATACACTCCCCTTTGCGATTAATCTAGGTATATGAGTAAATTGATATCAGTCTAACCTTCGTGAAGATTTGTAACATGCAGGACATCAATTTGGGGTAAGACCATATTACGGATCCGCGCAAACAGTGCACTTGAAAATACTGTTTTGGTGTGATTTCGTGAATTTTTTTCGATCACTTTGTGGGACAAGACTGAATGTACACTCCATTTAAAACATCAAATTGGAATGAGACACGCGGATAACGCTTGCATATGCGTGAATTTTGTTTCGAATCACTTTGACACACGTTAATTGAAAATGTAACATACATTAGACAAGAGTGCACTTGAAAATACCGTTTTGTGTGATATGCGTGAATTTGTGTTGATCACTTTGACATGGGACACGTTTGTTTCGAGAATACTGAATGTACTACTGCATTAGACAAGATAAAACATCAAATGGGAATGAGTTTTCACACCCATAACTTACGTACTATTTTCTTGTAACTTACGTGACGGAGATGAAAGGGTAACATACATTCCCCTTTGCGGATCATCTAGTTATATGTGTAGCTTGATATCAGTCTAGCCTTCGTGAAGATTTGTAACATGCAGGACATCAATTTGGGGTAAGACCACATTACGGATCCGTCCGCGCAAAGAGTGCACGTGAAAATACCGTTTTAGTGTGATATGCGTGAATTTGTGTTGATCACTTTGATATGGGACACGTTTGTTTCGAGAATACTGAATGTTCTACTGCATTAGACAAGATAAAACATCAAATTGGAATAAGTTTTCACACCCATAACTTCCGTACTATTTTCTTGTAACTTACGTGACGGAGGTGAAAGGGTAACGTACACTCCCCGTTGCGATTAATCTAGTTAAATGTGTAGATTGATATCAGTCTAGCCTTCGTGAAGATTTGTAACATGCAGGACATCAATTTGGGGTAAGACCACATTACGGATCCGTCCGCGCTAAGAGTGTACGTGAAAATACCGTTTTGGTGTGATATGCGTGAATTTTTTCCCATCACTTTCACATGGGACACGTTTGTTTCGAAAATACTGAATGTACTACTGCATTAGACAAGATAAAACATCAAATGGGAATGTTTTTTCTCACCCATAACTTACGTACTATTTTCTTGTAACTTATGTGACGGAGATGAAAGGGTAACATACCCTTCCCTTTGCGATTAATCTAGTTATATGTGTAGCTTGATATCAGTCTAGCCTTCGTGAAAATGTGTAACATGCAGAACATCAATTTGGGGTAAGACCACATTACTGATCCGTCCGCGCAAAGAGTGCACTTGAAAATACCGTTTTGGTGTGATATGCGTGAATTTTTTTCGATCACTTTGTGATGGGACACGTTTGTTTCGAGAATACTGGATGTACTACTGCATTAGACAAGATAAAACATCAACTGGGAATGAGTTTTCACACCTATAACTAACGTACTATTTTCTTGTAACTTACGTGACAGAAATGAAAGGGTAACATACATTCCCCTTTGCGGTTAATCTAGTAATATGTGTAGCTTGATATCAGTCTAGCCTTCGTGAAGATTTGTAACATGCAAGACATCAATTTGGGGTAAGACCACATTACTGATCCGTCCGCGCAAAGAGTGCACTTGAAAATACCGTTTTGGTGTGATATGCGTGAATTTTTTTCGATCACTTTGTGATGGGACACGTTTGTTTCGAGAATACTGGATGTACTACTGCATTAGACAAGATAAAACATCAAATGGGAATGAGTTTTCACACCTATAACTTACGTACTATGTTCTTGTAACTTACGTGACGGAGATGAAAGGGTAACATACATTCCCTTTGCGGTTAATCTAGTTATATGTGTAGCTTGATATCAGTCTATCCTTCGTGAAGATTTGTAACATGCAGGACATCAATTTGGGGTAAGACCACATTACAGATCCGTCCGCGCAAAGAGTGCACTTGAAAATACCGTTTTGGTGTGATATGCGTGAATTTTTTTCGATCACTTTGTGATGGGACACGTTTGTTTCGAGAATACTGAATGTTCTACTGCATTAGACAAGATAAAACATCAAATGGGAATGAGTTTTCACACCTATAACTTACGTACTATTTTCTTGTAACTTACGTGACGGAGATGAAAGGGTAACATACATTCCCCTTTGCGGTTAATCTAGTTATATGTGTAGCTTGATATCAGTCTAGCCTTCGTGAAGATTTGTAACATGCAGGACATCAATTTGGGGTAAGACCACATTACAGATCCGTCCGCGCAAAGAGTGCATTTGAAAATACCGTTTTGGTTTGATATGCGTGAATTTTTCCCCATCACTTTGACATGGGACACGTTTTTTTCGAGAATACTGAATGTTCTACTGCATTAGACAAGATAAAACATCAAATTGGAATAAGTTTTCACACCCATAACTTACGTACTATTTTCTTGTAACTTACGTGACGGAGGTGAAAGGGTAACGTACACTCCCCTTTGCGATTAATCTAGTTAAATGTGTAGATTGATATCAGTCTAGCCTTCGTGAAGATTTGTAACATGCAGGACATCAATTTGGGGTAAGACCACATTACGGATCCGTCCGCGCTAAGAGTGCACGTGAAAATACCGTTTTGGTGTGATATGCGTGAATTTTTTCCCATCACTTTCACATGGGACACGTTTGTTTCGAGAATACTTAATGTTCTACTGCACTAGACAAGATAAAACATCAAACGGGAATAAGTTTTCACTACCATAAATTACGTACTATTTTCTTTTAACTTACGTGACGGAGATGAAAGGGTAACATACACTCCCCTTTGCGATTAATCTAGGTATATGAGTAAATTGATATCAGTCTAACCTTCGTGAAGATTTGTAACATGCAGGACATCAATTTGGGGTAAGACCATATTACGGATCCGTCCGCGCAAACAGTGCACTTGAAAATACTGTTTTGGTGTGATATTCGTGAATTTTTTTCGATCACTTTGACATGGGACACGTTTGTTTCGAGAACACTGAATGTACTACTGCATTAGACAAGATAAAACATCAAATGGGAATGAGTTTTCACACCCATAACTTACGTACTATTTTCTTGTAACTTACGTGACGGAGATGAAAGGGTAACATACATTCCCATTTGCGGATAATCTAGTTATATGTGTAGCTTGATATTAGTCTAGCCTTCGTGAAGATTTGTAACATGCAGGACATCACTTTGGGGTAAGACCACATTACGGATCCGTCCGTGCAAAGAGTGCACTTGAAAATACCGTTTTGGTGTGATATGCGTGAATTGTTTTCCATCACTTTGACATGGGACACGTTTGTTTCGAAAATAATGAAT